>JASDQU010438502.1:25669-36987 GCA_032191745.1 Picea mariana
AAATATGGACCCTACAACATATAAGGGGATATTGGTTGGATACAACAAGACTTCTAAGGCCTACCACATATTTGTTCCATAGCATAGGAGGATAGTGGTGTGAAAAGATGTGCAGTTTGAGGAGGAGAGGGACTTAAGGATATATAGAGATATGCCATTGCATATAGAGGACCGAAAGGGACACGAATCAGGGTAGAAAAGTGAGGAGACACATGTATAGAGTACAGAGTCACGGGAACATACACAAGGTACAAGTACATGTGTTGGCAGGGAGACTAGTGGACAGGAAAGTCAGGAGACTGATGAGGAGGACGAGTAGTGTGAGACTGTTTCATAGAATTTTGCAATAGGCCACGACCTAATTTTTATAGGTCCACAGTTAGTGATTCTAGACAGATAGCGCCTCCAGAGAGAGTATACCACCGTATATATTTCAGTATATGACACTCATGACAAAGCTTATAGATGTGAAGCCTTCCACTTATGAGCAGGCTACATAACATGGATTTTGGCAGGAGGCCACGATGGAGGAGTATGCCTCTATCATGAAGAATGATGTATGGGAGGTGGTGCCTAGGCGAGAGGGAAAACAAGTGGTTGGATCGAGATGGATCTATAAATTCAAACATACAATAGATGGAAGCATGGAGAAGTATAAGGAACACTTCATAGCGAAGGGGTTTGAAAAGAAAGAGAGAGTCGATTATGAGGATACTTTCACTTCGGTGGATAGATATTCCTTCATTCGAGCATTTATTTCACTTGCAGTAGAGATGGTCTGGTGCGTTCATTAGATGGATGTGAATATTGCCTTCCTCAACATAGTTATTGAGGAACAAGTATTTATTAAACAACATGAGGGATTTGATGTTGGAGAAATGGATAGACATGTTTTCAGGTTGAGATGTGCCTTGTGTGGGATCAAGAAGGCACCTTGGGCATGGTACTCAAGGATCGGCAATTACTTGAGAGATATGGGATTCTAGCGGAGTGAGGTAGATCTGAACCTCTATTTTCTAGTAGGTGATGTTCCTCTCATACTGGTACTTTATGTTGATGATCTTTTTCTTACTGGAGATGAGAAGTTGAGTGCATACTACAAGGATAACCTTGTAGCATAGTTCGAGTTGAAAGGCCTTGGTTTGATGCATTACTTCCTTGGTATGGAGGTTTGGAAAACAAATGTATGCTTCTTCTTGAGACAAGGGAAGTATACAATAAAGATCTTGCGTAGGTTCAGGATGACAGATTGTAGGCCCATGTCCATGCCTCTAGTGACAAACTGGAGGAATATTGATGTATCTAGTTCTGACACAGTAGACCCCACCATATATCGTCAAATCATTGGATCACTCATGTATCTAGTCAATACTAGTACATATATTATCTTTATAGTTAACTCTTTGAGTTAGTTCATGGTGGACCCTTAGAGAGTGCATTGGATAGCCACAAAGCACGTGCTTTACTAATTCAGAGGTACAATGGACTACAAGTTGTTGTATGAGTGCTTTGGTGGAGTGAGATTGGCAGGTCTTACAAATGCTGATTGGGCAGGATGTGAAGAGGACATAAAGAACACTTTGGGGTGTTGCTTCAACATAGGATTGGTTATTATATCTTGGTTCAGCAAGAAGCATAGATCAATGGAATTAACCTCTGTTGAGGAAGAGTACATGAAATCTAGTTTATCAACATGTGAGGCACTATGGTTGAGGACGTTGTTCTTGGGAATGTTCAATAAGGACTTAGAGGCTATTGTGATACATTTCGATAATCAGAGTTGACGCTCTCCAAGAATCCCATGTTTCATGATTGTAGAAAGAATATAGACATCCAATATCACTTCATATGAGATTATGTAGAGAGGGGAGTTGTGAGGCTCCAAAACATATGGCAAATGATTAGATGGAAGATATATTTACCAAGGCATTTTGCAAACAAAATTTCGTGAAGTTCAGAGACAAGATGGGGTTGGTACATAATCCCTTCCTCACTAAGAGGGAGTGTTGGGAAGTGTAGCAAGGAAGGTATTCCTCCATGTGGTGGAATCCTAGCATGGTGGGGGACAATGAACCTAGCCAAGGTTATGGGTTAAATCTTCTTCCTAAATTTTTACTTAGGAAAAAGTACATTAGATGTGTTATATTCTTTTGTTTACTTTATGAGCAATTTTTCTAAGGTTAAAGTGAAAAATAATTTAAGTGATGGTCTTTTAATCTTGACCATTTATTTTCTTAAGAGAGAGAGGGTTATTCCTATCCCTTGATCTCTTTCGAGACAAGGTTTTTTCTAGCTCATGGAGATAAAATAAATCGACTTGGTGGCTATACATATTCATTCATTGAGAGAGGGCGAGTTTCAACTAGAGGAGGAGATTCACTTGAGGGTTTACTGGAGAAAATTCATAGAGAAGATGTAGGAGACATTTTATAGGTGGATCAAATTGCATTATTAACCATTTACAGAGGCAAGACTTCATATTTGAGAGGGATCTGTACAGGGTGACACAACAATCTGTACGCACTACAAAAATGCCATCAATTGGGTTCTTCTGAGTTGTTTTTGTTGGTTCGCTGAATTAGGAGAGGGTCGTACAATTGTTGAGAAGGTTTTTTCTGGGGTTTATCTTAGATATTGGCTTGGATCAATTTGTCTTTTAATATATCTCTATATTTTATGCTACATTAATAAAATCCACAAACTGAAGAACTGGTTTTCCCACATTGGTTTTTTCTAGGGGTTATTTTACCCAAAAAATTTGGTGTCTCATGTGTTGTGATTTGTTGTTATATTCTACATTGATTCTCAATCATATTTATGTTGTGCATTGTTTTATTATTGTGAAGAAACCTATAGTAACTAAGGAATTGCAATTTCAGAATTTTATAGTGTTAATAATTTTTCGGGTACTAAAGAATTGTGNGCAGACAAAATTTCGTGAAGTTCAGAGACAAGATGGGGTTGGTACATAATCCCTTCCTCACTAAGAGGGAGTGTTGGGAAGTGCATCAAGGAAGGTATTCCTCCATGTGGTGGAATCCTAGCATGGTGGGGGACAATGAACCTAGCCAAGATTATGGGTTAAATCTTCTTCCTAAATTTTTACTTAGGAAAAAGTACATTAGATGTGTTATATTCTTTTGTTTACTTTATGAGCAATTTTTCTAAGGTTAAAGTGAAAAATAATTTAAGTGATGGTCTTTTAATATTGACCATTTATTTTCTTAAGAGAGAGAGGGTTATTCCTATCCCTTGATCTCTTTCGAGATAATGTTTTTTCTTGCTCATGGAGATAAAATAAATCGGCTTGGTGGCTATACGTATTCATTCATTGAGAGAGGGAGAGTTTCAACTAGAGGAGGAGATTCACTTGAGGGTTTACTGGAGAAAATTCATAGAGAAGATGTCGGAGACATTTTATAGGTGGATCAAATTGCATTACCAACCATTTACAGAGGCAAGACTTCATATTTGAGAGGGATCTATACAGGGTGACACAACAATCTGTACGCACTACAAAAATGCCATCGATTGGGTTCTTCTGAGTTGTTTTTGTTGGTTCGCTGAATTAGGAGAGGGTCGTACAATTGTTGAGAAGGTTTTTTCTGGGGTTTATCTTAGATATTGGCTTGGATCAATTTGTCTTTTAATATATCTCTATATTTTATGCTACATTAATAAAATCTACAAACTGAAGAACTGGTTTTCCCACATTGGTTTTTTCTAGGGGTTATTTTACCCAAAAAATTTGGTGTCTCATGTGTTCTGATTTGTTGTTATATTCTACATTGATTCTCAATCATATTTATGTTGTGCATTGTTTTATTATTGTGAAGAAACCTATAGTAACTAAGGAATTGCAATTTCAGAATTTTATAGTGTTAATAATTTTTCGGGTACTAAAGAATTGTGGATTATTAGTTCGCTAGTGCTAGGTTTTAGTGGATTCACATATTTATGGAAGGGATTTACTTTTTTGTTCTGGCTTGTAATGAATTCATATGATTCTTTGTTCTTGATGCTGTCATGGTTGGAATCATGAGACAATATGATTTACAAAGAGTTGTAAAGAACTGTTTAATTGTGAAAGGGTCAAACCACCCTAATTCAATTTTTTACAAAACTGTGTGGCACCAAATTTTTTGATTTGGGAAATAACAAGATTCCACACTTGAGCTTCTCTTTAATATAACATGACTTTTACTTAACTTCTCATATTGATTTCGTCTTTGGTTATCCTTTTGAATAAAATGATGATGATTTGGATGACGATAAGGAATCCTTGTATCTTGTGTCTTATTTTTCAGAACCTATATTTTGATACTTTTGATGATATGTTGGTTGATAAGATAATTTTCTTTTGGATCTGCATTGGTTCCTTTTTCCACAAACTGGGGTTTTAAAGTTCACGACTTCTTTATTTCAATGAGATTCACCATTGTTTCTTTATCAATCAATGATTCCTTGCTAGTAAGTTTATTTAATGTTTCTTTTTGTGATTTATTTTTAGCTTTTAACTTAATCCATGCAATCATGTTTTGATACGATTCTTGAGGCGATACATTTCTTCATATTTATCTACAATAACCTTGTCAAATTCTTTTTGCACCTTTTACACCATCTTCTTACTATCTTCAAGGATACTCTTTGAGATATCTTTAATGTCTTTCGATGCTCTTGAATATGAATCCAATTTAAATTTCTATAATGCTGTTTTCTTCTTTTTATAGTAGAATGTCAAAAACTTCTCTTCATGTTTAAGATGAAAGTCCTCAGTGTCTCCATCCAGGGTAAACCCATAATTACGTCACCACCATCACTCAATAAAGATATAACAATGAATTGTGATACAAAAATATAATCTCCAACTTTTATTTGTAAATCGTTTATTCTATATTATTTCTTGTCCCAAAAGTCTAACTTTTCAACTATATTTAACTTGGGAATCAATAAATTATTATCAAATTCAATGCTAACATAATTATTTTCGAAGGGAGCAATATGAATAGTAATATATTTCCCTCTAAGTGTCCTTTTGATTCTAAGTAGCACATGTGAAACATATTCTTTTGAGGTTTCAAGAAATCTTCCTTTTCACTTTATTATAATAGGTTTTAGATATACAAACATTTATAATAATATGTGACTCTTGAAAACGAGTTAAATGCTTTTATAAAAATTTTTACAACAATTTTTTACTTCTATATTATCTTAGTATAGTTTCATATTCTATGCATAATGCACATAAGAATAAAAATTTTCTGCTAAATAAATTCTTGTAGCTTACCAACTACTTAATCATATAGATTCAACCATTATCTAAATGCATGAAAAATATGTTGAAATAACACATGAATGTAATTAATGACTTATTACAACAACATATAAATTAGTCTTATACACAAAGTCCGTGCACACCAATTAAAACTCATAATGCAAKACAAAAAACAAATAACACACTTATTGTTTAACATAGTCGTGCAACTAGATGCTTGGGAGAGATGTTCCACCCAATCATATACTTGCTATTTCAAATATCGATAGTAATTCATCCCCAAGCTAGGACTAAAAATCCACAAAATAGGGTTTTCTCTCAMTGTCTATTMACAATTCAGAAACTCTCATAATCCACTARCATTCTCCTACAACTATCCTGATTTTCCACCAACTCTCTTACYATCAATCRRCCCAACCCAAGGAATGTGCCCCTTCATTTCTCTCATTCCATCRAGTGTACCATTTGTTTATTAAGGTATCTTTGGCACAGGTAACCGAGAATCTCACTACACGAAAACTCAAGGGAGCTCACTGCTAGGAAAAATACCAGGAAACAACAACAACCAYTTGCTGCTCCAATGCAACTCTCACATGAGTTCACTCTTCATTCCTAACAACTTGGTTCTTCTACAAGCCTGAAAACTTGTTTCTTCAGTCTTCAGCTCCACAATGTTCTAGAATTATCCTTCCATTGTTCCTCTAGCTCCAATGCTCTTCTTCCCCATTTTTTTTTTGTTGTTCATGCAAAAACATGACTATCCAAAATTTCTCTCTCTTCCCCCACACATTTCCTCTCTTTCTTGCTTGCTTGACTTATACTCTTCACCAAACTGATTGTACTCAACCTCATGCTCCCAATAAGTTACTATGGGGTGTGATTTCTCACACCCACCCTCTTACATTTATTCAATTATTGGCTTTGAAAACACTTAACAATAAAACAAAAGGTTACTCAAAACATTAAAATCAAGAAAAAGATTTAAGAATTAAAGTCATGAATAAAAACTCCCTTTTTATAGACCTCTCCTCTCTTGTAAAAATATGTATGTTTATTAATTAATTATTTATTTATATACAATATATTTATAAATTTATAAATAAAAAAATATGAAAAAATATATATTTTTTATTTTAAATTTTAATATTATTAAAATATTGAAAAAAAATATATAGAAAAAAATTAGATTTTAAAAACTTATTTCAAAATATATGTATTTGTCTATTTTTATTTATTGTTTAATATTTTACAGTTAAGATAAAACATTTAAAACATTTCTTTTAATTTTAGGCATACAAAACTTTTGATATCAATATATAATTCTATGTTTATCAAAAAAAAATACTCATAATAAATTTATCATACCATTTTCTAGTAATATGTAATTCTATGTTTATAAAAAAAAATATACTCATAATTTTTTTAACATACAATTTTCTAGTAATAAAATTTTCAAAAGATAATACACTATCCCAAAACCACACTCAATTTACATGAATTTAATCTTCTTAAAAATAATTGTTATATTTTATATTAAAAAAATGTTGCAAATATATTAGTTAACATAATAATTAAAAAAATTGTCACAACAAAATATTTAAAATTCATATATTTTACATTTAAAAAATGTTGCATAGTTAAAAAAATTGTTCCAGCAAAATATTTAGAACTGGTATATTTTATATTTAAAAAGTGTTCCAAATATATTGGTTAACATAATAATTAAAAATTTGTCACATCAAAAGATTAAAAATTGGTTTATAGGATTTTGCATTTACATTTTTGGAATTCAATTATACTGGGCTAATGTGAAACTGAAATCAATCTTCACATAAACTGCATAATTACAATTGATTAAAAACAAGCACAAACAGGAAGAGACATTCTCTATCATCGCAAATTCACCCAAATGATCTGATAACTAGTTAGATCCTCAATTTATTCAATCCAAAATTATTTTTAAAACAAAGCTACTACCCATACATCCATTATTTAAATAACGGCTAAATGTACTTACAATAGCCTTTTATGCACAGACCTTGTCTAAAATGCTCTCACAGAAGTTTCCTATGGCGGATTATCATCACAACACGTACTAACGCCACAACAAACTTTATCGTTGCCACCAGGCGGATTCCCCATACACTTGGGAAGTTCAATGCTGCAATCACTGTCCGTTTTGCACTTGTCATTTCCACAATTGTAAAAAGTTATAGCCTCTGTTACGGTCCCAGGATCTGAAAACAATAAGAAGACAGTAATTTATTGGGATATAAAAATTAACGAATATTAAAATAAATAAAAGGATTACAAAGCTATGAAGTAAATCGCTGTACCATATACTACCAAAATCAAGAAAACCAGTGCAGTCAATCCCATAAACATTTTAAGGTTCATAGATCCTGCATTCAGTCTTGCCATCGCCAATCTAGAACTTCAAATCCAGACAACCAAACAAAACAGACGATGTCTCTTTATTGTAGTTTTCGAAAGAGAAAACGAGGAGGAGCAGCTCATAACGGCAAGACTGCCAATTGTAACACTGTCAATGCGCCAGTAATCTTTCCCAATAAATCCCGCGTGCAATGGAGATGCAGACGGGCCTGAAAACCCTATGTTCCCGCGATGTTTTGGAAACGTTGGAAAAAAGGATATCGTGTTTTCATACGTTGCATTCAAAATGCACTATCGGCGCGATTTTTGAATGGCATTCAATTTGCCATAATTAACATTTCAGGATTTTGTGTTGTCATTCATTCAACCAGCTTTTTTTCAGTTCTCACTTCACATTCAGCGTGGTGTTCTGTAGCCAGGTTTTGTATTCCGTATTCAAAGAAGAATCATGATATAGCTTAGTTATTCAAGTATCTTCTATTACTTTTTTTTTTAATTAGTATTATTATTATATCACTTAATATTTCTCCATAATTTATGAAAATGAATGGTAAGCATGAGAGTGAAACCATATTTCTCCATAATCTATGAATGGTAAGCATGAGAGTGAAACCATATTTCTCCATAATCTATGAATGGTAAGCATAAGAGTGAAACTGGTGAGCTCTCAGATTTTGAGAGTATTCACTTGATGGCAATCTATGAATGGTAAGCATAAGAGTGAAACTCGTGACTTCTCAGATTTTGAGAGAGTAATCACTTCTATCATCAAGATTAATTAAGAGTTATTTGTATTATTATCCTTACTGTAATATAATAAATAATAGAGGATAAAAGAAAATTAAACTAAGGAGGTGAGCAATCTTAATTTTTAATATAAAAAATGTTTTTTTTTTTGAATAATTTAAAAAAAAAAATCAACATTGCCAAAATAAAGACACTATAGTGAAACAAGATGATGAACAATTTCTAAAGAATTTGTCATCTTTGTGACACTAAAAGAATTGAAGATGAAAAATGAGTTGTCATCTTTATTACACTAAAAAATTGAAGAAGAAAAACAAATCTTAACCATAATATTAACCACCACCACCATCATTATCTTAATTATTTTAATTTTGAGAAAATAAATTGTCATCTTTAAAACATTTAGAAGATTGAAAAAGACAAAAAATCTTAACCATAATGTTAACCACCACCATCATCCTTATCTCAATTATTTTAATTTTGTTACTAACATTATAATTATTTACAATCTTTAACAATTTTAAATAAAAATAAAATAATTTTTATTTACAATATATAAAATTATTCTATTTAAAATAATTAATGTCGATAGTGATTATCTTGCACCATATGTTTACTATCTTTTTCAATAGTATTAAGTTTATTTCCAATAGTATGGAGTTTAAAACATTCTATTTAAAATAATTAATGTCGATAGTGATTATCTTGCACCGTATGTTTATGTTTATTATCTTTTTGAATAGTATCAAGTGTATTTTCAATAGTATCAAGTGTATTTTCAATAGTATGGAGTTTAAAACATTGACATTTATAAGGAAGATTTGGTGCATTTTATTTAACACATAGTAATGTTGTTATATTATTATTATTATTATTTTTAATATTTTAATTTTATCATTAAAAGTATTATTATTTACATTATTAATATATAAAATTATTTTTTTGGATGAGGTGTTAACATACTGGATCATGATTGTATAAACTGTCGTTTGGTTGTCACCTCGTCATGTATTGAAGGTTTCAATCATGCCAATATTAGAGGACTTACAATTTGCTAGGGGAGAATGTTGAGTCACAAGGGGGAGTATGAGCTCCATCTCAGCAAACTATGAAATGATGAACTTGAGTGATGAAAGAATTCGAGGGTACGGGGGAAGGATCACTCCATGGTAATTTCAAGGAAGATTTTCATCTTGGTGGCATATGAGGGGAAATGACCATGATGGGAAGGTGACAAAGAAGGAACACTGATGGTACATAGTGATTGGATTTCAAAGTAGTGAGGAGGGTTATAAGATTTGCSGGTTGACTGAGGTCCATGACCATASGAGCCAAATGAAGAAGGAGGAGAAAGATTAGGGAAATGAGTTCTACCTCATTAATCCATTGGACAACACCAGGTGAGATACAAGTAACCCATTCTTCTTCCTCTGGCTATTTTGGTTGTTTCACAATGTTTGGATTTTAGGTTGGAGTGGGGGGTATAATTGGGTTCATGCTTCGTGTGGGCTAGTTTTGTAATTTCCTTTCTCTAGGAGGGGAATATACCTTAGGTACCCTACATCAAGTGGTGAAAGTTTCACCCCTACCAATTGATTAGAATTGAACATCCTCTCTTGCATTCTAGGATTTGGCCTATCACCTAGTCAAACTTGTCTTCCCACAAGATGATGAAACTGAATGCTACCAATTTAGGGGGTGGTAGAAGAAAGAAACACATGACTTGTACTTGTAGGTAACCTGTCCAAAAAAACCCAAGATAAACCACCCATGCTGAGAGAGAGGCCATGCCACTAAGAGGTTCTTCCATTCTAGGTCATCGAACTCTACTGGAATTGAATTGGTAGAGACGAAAAATGCAGTGAAAGACATAAAATATAATTTTTTTGATAAATAGATTCAAATTGAATTGGATGGTTGGGTCTAACACCCAATTTACTCTTGAACCCTGTTAAGTGGTCTAAATTCCCTTTAACTCAACAGTAGCAAGCATGCCTAGAGATAAGACCCAATTAGGCTCTCCTTCGTTTGATATAGTGTGATTCTTCGAATTGTTAGTCCGACGAGTTTCAATGGGATTTAATTGGTTTATCAAAAGTTTCTTTTCTATCTGTGTGTCGATTTTTTGGGTTTAATTCTTTACTATTAAAACATGCAATAAGTATAAATAACTTAAATGATTAAATTATGAAGAAAATTGGGCTTAGGAAAACCTTCAATCAACGATGTGTAAATAATGTTTGATCTTAACTAACATTAGAAAAACTACTACGATTAATCAAGTGACAGATATTGTCTAAGAGAAGAAAGAGGTAATATGCATGAAATCACATATAAGGACAAATAAGATAGAAATCGTTCTACATATTGTTCACATGTAATACATTAAAACACCATCGAATTCTAACCAACATTCATTCAAAAACTATATTTATGAAAGATAACTTGAAATAATCACAATCTTACTAAAAGTCCTGTAGCTGATAAAAAGATGCACAACAATCCACATCGAGTTTTCATCCACAAACTTGGAAAAAATTTTCTCTGCCTCTATCCGAGCTTCTATATTTCTCAAGATTCAAAGTAATTCTCCGCTTAACTATCAAGTTCTTACAAAAACCATCGACCTTTCAAAACGAGGTCGATGTCTTTATTTATAAAAAATAATATACTGAAAATATCTTAAAGTTTACTTAAAGTAAAGAAAACAAATAGCAGAGTGGACTAATCCACGTGTATGCTTCCAATGATCTTTTAGTCATCTCAATGGATTTTCTTTGTCATATTCATAACACTGGATGGAAATTTCTTCACAAGTATGGAGGTAAGGGAATTGGTGTTGTTCCATTGGCGCACTAAGCTCATCTTCCATATCCATCACCCAATGTTTGAATTGGTCCAT
>JASDQU010438502.1:66362-85919 GCA_032191745.1 Picea mariana
AGTTTAATGTTAATTATTTAATAATAATAATATTTATCTTAATTATTATAATTTAAATATTATGATTCAAAATAAAACTAAATAATGTGAATAATCAAAGTGATTAATTAATTTAATTAGTTAATTAAATTAAGGATTAATTAATTAATTAATGTCGATTGTTTGATTAAGGAGAATTAAACTATGTAAATTAATTTTAGGAATTAAATAACTTGATGAATGATGAGACACGGGGTATTATAATTCATAAGGGCGGTTAATATGAGTGGTGCATATTGCTACAAGGGTCATGTTGATGCTTGATTATATACATAAGTTAGAGGAATTGGCAAGTGTGGTGCGATGCTAGCGTAGCTACCAGGCGAGGGAGTCAGTAGTTTTCTTAGGCGAAGACATCGAGCTTAGAGGCTTTCGACCCTGACCTAGCCACTTCCCCTAAAGAGAGTAGTGTATGTTTACAAACAAGTAAAAGAAAAACTTACGCCTAACCCTTTGTTTTCAAGTTTAAGTTGCGCAAATGTGAATTGCCTTAGACTCTCCCTGACAAACTCTTGGTTGATGTAGATTCAATTATACAGGATGGTTAGGACTCGGGGAAATCAAGGCAGAGGGGCATCGACATAGAGACCACCAGCGCTGCCACCACCATCGCCTAAATTATCTCTCATTCTACGCTCTTTGGAGGCCATAAATGAGACTTTAAAGGGGCATCAACCAACAGGGATCGAAGTGGAGCCCCCACCATATGGAATGGGTAATCCTAAAGCGTCGATGGATTCAAGGGGAGGGGATCCACCCGAAGACATCACTAGAGAACTACAAAATATCAAACTTCCAGAGTTTTCCGGAGGTCGTGCCAGTGAACATGCAGAGGCATGGTTGGAAGGCATGACAAGGTGTTTCGCCTTAAGAGACTATGCGTCCACTTCAAAGGCGAAGATAGCAATTTTTTAGTTGAGAGACAGTTCCTTGAATTGGTGGGGAAACCTGGAGATGCAGTTGCACCTTACCCCGGACACCGTCTCTTGGGAATTTTTTGAGGAAAGGTTCTGAAGGAAATATCTACCAGCTTACTACGAGGAACAACAGGTGGGAGCATTTCATGCTCTAGTACAGGGAAATAGGACCGTGGAAGAATACAATATCAGGTTCATGGAATTGGTAAAATATGTTTTGTACATGGATAATGATCAACGACAGGAAGAACGCTTTGTCTATGGGTTAAACCCTAATATAAGGACCATGGTACGGATGTGGAAACTGTCTTCGGTAGTTGAAGAAGTCGAAAATGCATGTTATGCCGAGGAACACATGAACTGAAATGGAGGTATGAGGTCGACCTTTCCACATCGTCCTGGATTCGTGGGGAAGGCCCCTAGGACATTCTCCAGGGGAGGGAGCTCCAGGCCACCTCCATATGGTAGTAAAGTCACACCAAGGACAGTCACCATAGTTATTTCAATTGCAGCAAGTGCAACATCCCATTCATGACCAACGACGCAAGCAAGTTCATGATCATCTCCAAGAGAAGTCAGTAGAGGTAGGGGTTCCAGAGGAAGGAACTCATTTCAGAGACCGTCACAGAGCAGTACGCAAGTTTAATCTCGTGTTACATGTTGGGGATGTGGAGGACCCCATTACCAGTGTGACTACCCAGAGTTGCAAGCAGGATTTGTTTATAGAGAAGGAAAGGCCCCTATGGGGAGGGCAAGTGGCAGCCACTAGATTTATGGAGCAGTTAATAATCGCCAGGAAGAACATCAATTCACGGTGGTGGAATCATCAGGTATGCTAAATCATATCAATGTTAAAATTTTATTTGATTCTAGTGCTACACATAGTTTCATTTCACCATCTGCATTAGAAAAGAGTAGGTTGGTAGCCTACGAGCACGACGACTTTAAACAAGTCAAGATGGCTCCGAGGGAAAAAAAAAGCGATAGGAGGTCCTAGCATTGATAATTGTCTAATATAACTGGGAGTGTGTACTACCAGGTTGAAGGTATACGTCACTGCCCTCGGGACGTATGACCTAATCATTGAAATGGATTCGCTGGAATCACATCGAGCTATGGTAGACTGTTTCGCAAAACGATTTCTTTTTGTTGACGATGAATGAAGGCCAGTAGAGATCTGCGGTGTATAGAGAAAGGTTTCTCTATGCTTTATCTCAACTATGAAGGTTAAGTGGTGCATGAGGAAAGGGTGTCGACTTTATGTAGTGGAAGAAGTGAATGAAAGGAAAGGACCCTCCTTGGATCAGTACCCAGTATTGCCAGAGTTTAAAGATGTTTTTCCAAATGAATTACGAGGGTTACCTCATGAGAGGGAGCTTGATTTTACTATTGAGCTAAAACCTAGTGCAGAACCAATTGCCAAGACTCCATATAGGATGACAGCACCAGAAATTTGCGAGTTGCATATGCAGTTGAAAGAGCTACTCAACTTAGGGCTAATAAGGCCCAGTGTCACATATTGGGGTGCACCAGTAATTTTTTTGAAGAAGAAGGATGGTTCCTTATGACTGTGTATAGATTACAGGGACTTGAACCATGCTGTAGTGAAAAATAGGTACCCAATGCCATGAATAGATGATCTCTTTGTTCAAATGAAAGGCGCAGCGGTATTCTCAAAAATTGATTTGCGATCAGGGTATCACCAATTAAGGATTAAGGAGGGCAATATTACTAAAACTTCCTTTCGAACTCGGTTTGGGCATTACAAGATCATCTTAGTACCTTTCAGATTGACCAATGTGCCAGGAGTATTCATGAGCCTTATGAATGGTGTATTCTGGAAGTACTTAGACCGCTTTGTACAAGTCTTTTTATATGATATCCTCATATATTCCAAGAAAAAAGAGGAGGACCACTTGGGAGTGGTGTTGTCTTTCCTTAAAGAGAAAAAATTATATGGGAAGTTGTCGAAGTGCTCCTTCTTCCAAAAATAAATTCACTATTTAGGTCATATCATTTATGGGGAAGGAATATCCGTGGACCCAGAAAAGGTAAAGGCCATTATGGAATGGCCAGTGCCAAAAAATGCTCATGAGATAGGAATCTTCATGGGGCTAGCAAGTTATTATCAGAGATTTGTGGAAGGTTTCTTTAAAATATCGAAACCCATCACTACTTTTCAGTGCAAGGGGGTTAGGTATGAATGGACAGAAGAAACTGATAGTGCATTCATCAAGCTGAAAAGGTTACTAACTAGTGCACCAATTCTATGAGTGTCAGATATGGAAAAGGACTTCACAGTATGCACGGATGCCTCGAAGCAAGGGTTGGTTGCCATGCTAATGCAGGATGGAGGAGTGATAGCTTATGCATCAAGGAAGTTGAAGAAACAAGAGGAACTTTACACTACTCATGATTTAGAGTTGGCAGCTGTAATGTTAGCTATGAAAATTTGGAGGCACTATCTAGTAGGGAGAAACTTTGAGCTCAAAATGGAGCATCACATTTTAAAACATCTCTTCACTCAAAGGGATCTAAATGTCAGGAAAAGGTGATGGAATGAGTTCATGAGTGAGTATGATTTTGGTATTTCATATATCAAGGGAAAAGAGAATGTGGTCGTGGATTCCTTGAGTAGGAGGCCACGTGTCTTCTCCTTGGTACCCCTAAAAGTCAATCTGAGGGAACGTGTGTTGACACAACTCCATGGAGACACTTGGTATTTAAAGATTACTTCAAACCTCCAAGGTGGGAGGCAATTAGATCCAAGGTATGAAGCATATAGTCTGAAAGCATACGGACTATTAATATATCGAGGAAGGATGTACATCCCTGAAAGTGGGGATATTCGATGCATCATACTGAAGGAATCCCATAGATCACTTTATTGTGCGCATATAGGTGTGAATAAAATGTACACAGACATGAGGAAGCTCTTCTTCTAGGTAGGCATGAAGCGCGAGGTAGTTCATTTCGTCGCCAAGTGCCTAGACTGTCAATAAGTGAAGGCCGAAAACCATCACTCGGAAGGTCTCCTACAACCACATGATGTTCCTATGACCAAGTGGGAAGTCATTTCTATGGATTTTTTTGTGGGGTTTCCGCTCACATCTCATAGACACAATGCCATTCTTGTGATAGTTGATAAGTTAACCAAGAGTGCTCATTTTATTCTGGTTAGAGACACTTACGATATCACTGGTGTGGCACGCATGTTTGTAAGTGAGGTCATCCATTTGCACGGGATACCTAATAAGATCATTTCAGATAGGGATTCCAGATTCACTTCTAGGTTTTGGACAAGTTTGCAGTCAGCGTTGGGGACTCAGTTGAACTTAAGCACAACTTATCATCCTGAAACAGATGGGAAAATTGAGAGAGTAAATCAAGTCATGGAATACATGCTTAGGATGTATTTCATGGATAATCAAACCCATTGGGAGAAGTACCTACCTTTGGTAGAGTTCGCCTACAATAACAGTTTTCATAGCTCCATTGGAATGGCACCCTACGAAGCTCTGTATGGAAGGCCATGCAGAACGTCATTGAGTTGGGAGAGGTTAGAAGACTGAGTAACAGTTGGTCCAAAATTGATTCAAGAGATGGAGGAATAGGTGATTCATATTAGGCAGAGACTAAAGGAAGCACAGGATAGACAAAAAAGTTATGCGAATGCACACAGGACTGACTGAAGTTATAAAGTGGGAGATCAGGTTTTCATTCGTATCAGGCCTAATAAGAGTACCATATGGTTCAAAAAGGGGACAAAGTTTTCACCTCGATTTATAGGATTGTTCATCATCCAAGAGAAAATTGGACCCATTTCCTATCGTCCACCCCACTTGAATAAAACTCATAATGTTTTTCATGTGTCGGTTCTACGTCATTATGTTGCTGATGAATCACATAAACTAAATTGGAAGGAATTGAAGGTATCGGACATGGGAACCCTCACGGTAGAACCATTACGCATATTGGACCGTAGAGTCCGACAGCTCAGGAACCGTATGGTAGACCAAGTTAAGGTCCATTGGGACAAGTATAGTCCAGGATCTGCTACTTGGGAGGATGCTGAGACATTACAACAAGATTATCCCTCACTTTTTTTACCACCTCGAGAATATGTTTCTCGAAGGTTGGGTGTATGTAACACCACCTTTTGACTTAGACAAATAGGATTTCTTGAGGCCTAATCACCTTTATCTTATCTTCACCGTGAAACTATTAATCATACACTTGAATTTTTAAGACGTAGAAACATGTATGAATGTTTAAATGATATTTGAATGATGATGGATATGATGCGATCTATTATGTGAATGTAAATTTTTTGAATGTTTAAATGTTATTTGGATGATGATTGATATGATGCGATATACTATGTGAATGAGAATCCTATGAAGGTTTAAATTCTATTGAATGATGTTGGATATGATGCAATCTATTATGTAAATGACAATTCTATGAATGAGTAACATTAATTGAATTATGGGATATTATGAGATCTATTTCTAACTTGAAAACTTTGATGTTAAAATTGTTGGTATGCGCGGATACTGAATTGAAATTATGGTTGTATGCAATTACATGATGATTATGCATAGATATGTATGAGTTTGTGTTACAGACTAATCTGCAGGTCAATGGGCTATGAAATAGCCAAGAGATAATGATAATGAAAGTGGATTTCATGACCACCGACCGAGAAACAATATGGTATGAATCTTTGTATGTGAAATTATATTGCTTTGAATGTATTGCTATGATATGTGGACCAGTGTAGGATTTCAGGTGGTGAGACTACCCAAAACTGAATAAACGATGAAAAAACTCCTAGCAAGACGGTGCCACTGTATATTGCATTGTAGGGTGTGGACCCTAGTCATGTTAGGAGGGGTGGAGGCATTTCCCACTGTGTATCCTCTAAAACCTGGAGTCATGGGAGGACGGTGTTAACTCACGCTCCCCTAGACGTGTGATGATGATTGTCAGTTTCCTATTGGGGAAGCATGGTCAAGATAGTGACACTTCTGCTTACGAGCTCTATTTGGAGTTAGTTCAATATAGTTGACGCTCAAAGAAAGTCCAACAGAGGAAGGATAGGAATGGAAGATGGAAGTAAGTTAGGGAGGAAGGATGAATAGAAATAGTTGAGAGTGTATGGAGATTCATCTTATGGTGGAATTTATTGTTTTTCCTTCTGAAAAGAAAATGTGTATATATGTATATTCATCATTACTTAACTAAACTACAATTGTCTGAATAAAATTGTTGAGCTAGATTATTGTAATTAAGGCAATTCATGAACATTTCATTGCTTTATTATATTTTATAAAATGAATAGTCTTATTGATTGGATTGGATGCATACATAAATTACTATAAGGGTGATAGTTATTGTTATTAGTACATGCACAAGACTTGTATGTACTAGTTACACATCCATTTCTTGTACATGTACACTATTATGTATGAGTTTTCTTGACTTACTTACTAATAATGTCGGTTATTTGATATGAATGTGTGAACCATGTGTCTTTTCCCTTGTATCTTAAAATACCTTAACTTCGGGACGAAGTTTCCTTAAGGGTGGGTGTAGGTAACAACCCTAAGTATTAATCAATTGTCATGGTTTAATTAATTGTTTAATGTATATTAGTTTAAATAATTAATTAATTAATTGTCATGTCTAAATATTTGTTGAATGTGAATTGGTTTAATTAACTAATTAATTAATTTAAGGATTAAATATCTGTTTAATAAAATCTAGTTTAATAAATTATTAATTATTATTTTGTATCAAATGATGGAACTATTAAAGAGAAGGGGATAAGGTGGTTGGCATTGAATGGAGGGATAAGGTGGGTGATTCTTAATGAAAGGGAAAAGGTGGTGAATGAGAGAGGGGGGAAGGAGGATAAGAGGAGGAAAAAACATTTGAGAGAGGACTTTTGGATTTTTGGGAGAGAGCATCATTTTGAGAGAGGAGAGGATTGTTTTGTTGGTTTGGGGCTAGAGTAGCTTGTTGGAGGATGGTTCTGGTTTTTTTCTTGAGGAACTTATTGGAGTTTGGTGGATTGAGACAAGGGGCACCTGTTGCTAGGAGTTTTGGGCTCGGGGGTCAGGAATCCTTACGGAATCCTGGAGCTAGGGAGCCGGAGAGGCTTTGTTCCTAGCTAGTTGGGAGGTTAGTCGATTTTGGGCAGCGCATCAGGCAGAGTTGGAGAACAACAGTAGAATCAGTTAGACGTATGTATTTTCATTATTATGTTGGATTTGTGGTTTATTATCATGTTGTTGAATATGTTGAATATGTCGTTATTATGATGTTTCTCATAAATTTTAATTATGCTAAATAATGAATGGTTAAAAGTTAGGATAGCATTTTTCTATTTTAACTTATGTTTTATAAGGCTTTGTTGGAAGAAACCTTTATAGATTATGTTCCAACCACATCTTGTCTCTGAACTTCATGAACTTATGTCCGTAAAGTGCCTTGGTAAATATATCTTCCATCTAATTGTATGTTATATGTTTTGGAGCTACACAACTCCCCTCTCTACATAATCTTATATGAAGTGATAGTGGATGTATATATGCTTGCTACAATCATGAAACATGGGATTCTCAAAGAGCGTGATGCAACTCTAATTATCGCAATGTATTATAGTAGCCTCTAAATCCTTACCGAACAGTCCCAAAAACAGCTTCCTCAACCATAGTGCCTCACATGTTGCTAAACTAGATTCCATGTACTCTTCCTCAACAAATATTAATTTCATTTTTCTATGCTTCTGGTTGAACCAAGATATAATACCTAGTCCTATGTTGAAGCAACACCCTGAAGTGTTATTTATGTCCTCTTCACATCCTTCCCAATCAACATCTATAAAACCTGCCAATCTCACTCCACCACAGCGCTCATACAATAACTCATACTTCATTGTACCTCTCAAGTAGTGAAGCACATGCTTTGAGGGTATCCAATGCATTGTCTCAGGGTCCACCATGAACTGACTCAAAGAGTTAACTGCAAAGATAATATCCATCCTAGCATTGACTAGATACATGAGCGATCCAATAATTTGACAATAGATGGTGGGGTCTATTGTCTCAGAACTAGATACGTCAATATTCCTCCAGTTTTTCACTAGAGGCATGGGCATGGGCCTACAATATGTCATCCTCAACCTGTGCAAGATCTCTACTATATAATTCCCATGTCTCAAGAAGAAGTATTCATTTGTTTTCCAAACCTCCAAACCAAGGAAGTAATGCATCAAACCAAGGCCTTTCATCTCAAACTCTGCTACAAGGTTATCTGTGTAGTCTACAATCAACAACTCATCTCCACTAAGAAAGAGATCATCAACATCAAGTATTAGTATGAGAGGAACCTCACCTACTAGAAAATATAGGTTCAGATCAGCCTCACTCCGCTGGAATCCCATCTCTCTCAAGTAATTGTCGATCCTTGAGTACCATGCCTGAGGTGCCTTATTGATCCCATACAAGGCTCATCTCAACCTGAAAACATTTGTATCCATGTCTCCAACCTCAAATCCCTTCGGCTTCTCAAAAAAGAATTATTTCTCAATAACTATGTCGAGGAAGTCAATCTTCACTTCCATCTCATGAACGTGCCATATCATCTCTGCTACAAGTGAAATAACTGCTCAGATGGAGGAATATCTAGCCAACGGGGTGAAAGTATCCTCGTAATCGAATCCCTCTTTCTTTGCAAACCCCTTGGCTACTAAGTGTGCCTTATACTTCTCCATGCTTCCATCTGTTGTATGCTTGAATTTATAGATCCATCTCGATCCAACCACCTGTTTTCCCTATCTCCTGGGCACCACCTCTCATACATCATTATTCATGATAGAGGTGTACTCCTCCATCATGGTCTATTGCCACACTCTATGTTGTGTAGCTTGCTCATAAATGGAAGGCTTGATATCTATAAGCTCTGTCATGAATTCCATATACCCAAATCTATATGGTGGCCTACTCTCTCTGAAATATCTCTCTAGAGGTTCTATCTATCTAGAATCATTGACTTTGGACCTATACCACTTATGTCATGGCCTAGTTTCAAACTCCTATGAATTAGTCTCACACTTCTCATCCTCCTCATTAGTCTCATGAATTTCCTATCCACTGGTCTCCCTGCCAACACCTATAGATGTTCTCTTTGTCTATGCCTTTGATTCTACACTATGTACATGTGCCTCCTCACTTTTTTACCCTAATTCATGTCCATGTTGGTCCTCTATATACTCTGGAATATCTCTAGATCTCCTCAAGGACCTATCCTCCTTAAGTTTCATGTCTCTACACACCATTATCCTCCTATGCTCTGGAAAATATATGTGATTGGCCTTAGAAGTATCATTGTAGCTAACCTATATCCCCTTATATGTTTTGGGGTCCATCTTTATCCTCTTCTTCGAAGGGACACGACATTAACAAATACTCCCAAAGATGCAAAGATAACTCACATTTGGCCCGGTACCTGTGTATGCCTCCTCAGGTGTCAATTTCCCTAAAATGGTGTGGGGACACCTATTATGAACATAAACAGTTGTGGGACAAGCCTCAACTCATAAGAACATATTTAATCCATGATCATGTATCATCACACGAGTTTCACCTGTTATGGTTTTGTTCTTTCTCTCTACCACTCCATTCTTTTGCAAGTTATAAGGAATCGTAAGCTCCTTCTTAATAACCTATGTAGCACAATACTCCACAAACTCATTAGAGGTTTACTCACCCCCATTAATCAATCTAAATACCTAGATCCTCCTAGTAGACTGGTTCTCTACTAGAGCTCTGAACTCCCTGAACTTGTCAAAAACCTCATCCTTGGTCTTAAGGAAATATATCCAGGTCTTCCTAGAGTAGTCATCAATAAATGTCACATAGTAGTTGAAGCCACTAACTAACTACACACTCATAGGACCACAAGCATATGAATGGATTAGATCCAAGATCCCATTGGACCTATGCTCACTATATGGAAATGCTCTACGAGCATATTTTACCAAGGAACAACCCTTACGGGGGTCATGCCTCTTTGTTGCAACCTTAGGCACTCATGTAACTTCCTATCTCAAATGGATCAACACACCAAAATGAAAATATGTCATCTATCTATGCCATAACTCACTCAAATCTATGTTATTGTTGACTAATTCTTTTGTTGGATCAAAATGAAATTTGTATACCTTCTCAATATGAACCCTAATCACTTTATCCATATTGGATGTAGACCCCTTTGGTCTAATGTACACCTTCCCTCCATGAAAGGTCACCTCAAAACCTTTATCCTCCAGGGTCGAAACTAAAATGAGGTTCTTGGTAAGACCAAGAACGTACAATACATCAACAAAACAGACTAGCTTACCAGACTCCCTCTGAAATGAAATTGGGTTGATGCCTTGCACCATATAGTGTGCATAATATCCCAACTCAATATGAATATTCATGACTCCCTCCTGCAAGCTAGTGAAGAACTTCTTGCACCTATTCATATGAAAATAAGTGTCACTATCCACATACCAAACACTTGTGACAGTTGAACTCAACATACATGCAATAAGGAAAAAATCCTCCTCAAATATTTTGAAAAAATATTCTACTCCTACAGAGGTTTCCATCTATGACTTACTCTTTTTATTCTTCGAACACTGTGAGGAAAAATGTCCAAAATTGTGACACTAGAAACACTTTACTTTGGAGAAGTCAATTATTTTCTTGTTTCCTCCTACTCCACTCCGGGAGCCCTTCTTCATAAACTTTCCCTTGCCTTTTCTTGCAATATAAAAAGCCTCCTCGTAAAAAATCGGAGGTGATGTAGATGTACCACTCTCTTGACCAAGGTGAATATATTCCTACACAAAATCATCCTATAAGCGCTCTCAGTTAGGGATCCTCTCTAAAGCTACAATTCCATGCACAAATGTGTCTCATGGCTTTGAAAATCCATTAAGGGTTATATGTATTAACTCAAAATCATTTTTCTTTGAGCCAACTGCTGGAACATCATCCCTGGTTTGTGTAAGACATCTGGGGTAGGGAGACACACCTTCTCCCTTTTCCATATTGGTACCTCACATCCTTTCCCAAAGCACCATAATATTGTTTTCATTCTTACTCTGACAAAGGATACCCAAGGCCATCCACATGACTTTAGCACACCTTTTCCCTGAAAGGTGTGGGATTATGTGATCCTTTACCCCATCAAGGATTATGCTCATATCCTTCACTTCACCCTTCTTCCAGTCCCCCAACAAAGTTGCATATGTAGGATCTAATGCTTTATCATCAACATGTTCAAGGACACCATTGAAATCCAAGATTATGGTTACCCTTTATTTCTAGGTGGGGAAGTTCTTAGCACCTTGAAGTCCATCCTCAACTCTCAAAGTCATGGCTATTTTTGAAAGTGTGTATTTCCAAATCCTAACGTTGTCTTACAAATTGATTATGATCAAGATATTAAAACAATATCCTTAACCCAATACGTTGATGTTGTTATTTCAACAAGATGGCTTTGATATCATGTGAATCCATTAAAACCAATCACTAGAGAACTAATAATCCACAATTCTTTAATACCCAGAAAATTATTCACACCATAAAATTATGAAATTGAAATTCCTTAGTTATTGTGAGGTTTCTTCACAATAATAAAACAACGCACAACATGAGTATAACTAAGAATCAATGTAGAAGATAACAACAATCACAACACATGAGAGATACCAAATTTTTTGGGTAAAATTATTGATAATTACAACTCCATGAGACATCCTCCATGACACAGACTGAGGGAGTCAACCTATGAGAGAGCTGATGAGATGGGTGTGTTTTTCTCTTTGAGATGGAGATGGAAAAATGTGTGCCCCCGAGTAGGGAAGATTCCCATGATATGGGTGTGTCGTCTGAGATGAAACGATGTGTAGCCCTATGAGGGGTAAAGGGGGCCATGTGATGGGTTTATCGTTCTCCTCTATGAAGAGATTTGAGATGATGTGGTACTCCAGATGATTCTCCTGTGAGACTTAGTGAGATAGAGATCTATTGAGTAGAATGTCCATGTGGTTGACCATATGTGGACATGATCCTAGTGGTTGATCACTAGTGAGTGTGTGCCCAGATGATTCTCCTATGAGACTCGGTGAGATAGAGATCGGTTGATTTGGATGTTCCTGTGGCTGAGCACAAGTGGGCGTACCCCTATTGATTGAGAACTAGTGGGTGTGTGAGATCCCTTGCTATATTTTCTAAGAGTTAGATTTACCTGGAACCCTAATTGTGATGTAAAGGGTATAGGTCAACCCCACCATAAAGTGAAATATAATTAATGTAAAAGATAATTAATATGGTAATTATTAATTATATTTTGAGTTATTGAGGTTGGCCCTATTCTACCAATAGACACCATTTTTTATGTGTCTAGTCTACTATAAATAAAGGTTATTTCCCCATTGAGGAAACACAACACACATGTGACTTTGGAAATTTCAGCAAGTACAAGTTCTAGGGCTGAAGTGTGCACCTCTCTTGGGCACTAGCCTTCTTGGTTTTTGAGAGCACCATTTTGTGTGCTAGGTCTATGGTGTGGGAGTTATTTCTCTTGAGAATATATAAAAGGATTGATTGGTTTTTCCTCCCTTGTTGAGAAGCTTCTCCCAAGATGTTTCTTGTGTTCTTGTGCATGGTATTTCTTCTTGTGATCTTGGTTATTGTAGCAAATTTTTAATGGCATAGTTGCATGTGTCTATCGTTCAAGTAAATGATAAAAATGAATTTAAAATCATGCTTGATCCTAGCCTAGTGAAAATTCAACATGGTATCAGATCTTAGGTCTTGAAGAACCCATTGCACACGAATCTACCAGTCATCCTCTCACTTCCATAGAACTGTACGACCCTCCTAGGGTTTCTAGAAGATTCATACGACCCTCCTTTTCTGAGGTATTCCATCACCTTAAAATTCGACATTGGGGATAAAAATTGTATGGGAGTGTACGGCCTCCCTCAGCGCACTCCCAACAACTTTTAGATTGCATTTTCGAGCATTTTGGATTTTTGTCCCTAGGGTTTCGCAATTTCTGCTGAAATTTCAGAATTAGGGTTTTCTACAGCTCATTGAAGGAACCTCTCAGCTCACTAGTGTTATTATAAATTTCAAGGATTATTTTTGGCAGTCATAATCCCAAGAAAACCTAATATTGTTAGCCTAGCCTAGTTGTTAGGTTCTCTAGCCCAGTTGGCAAGGGTTTGTGAAGAATCTAAAATATGATGAACAAAACTGTCATGGGAGATATGATTGATGGATCAAATAAATACAGTTCCTGGAAGACAAGACTTCAAAGCAGGGATTATTTTAAGGATGGAAATTTATTTTATAATGTAGAAACCTTGGCGAATCTTACTAATCTTTCATATGCCAACTATTGAATGTTTGGCGATATTTTTGTAAAAATATTCAAATTTCTAAGGATTTAATATAGTTTGTATAAAATTTTGGCGATTTTAAAGGTAAAATAATTTTATCTTATATAATTTGGGTGAATCACTTTTAGAATAGCAAATGTTTTTGGGGAGAACCTTGGAAAATTATCCCATGAGCGAAATTTAGCCCCTAAAATCATGCCTGCTTTAGAGAGATGAAGACATTAAAGAAGAAGCCTTCTTATTTATCTCATCACTCTCAGGTATGGTTCCTACTAATGATGATACTTGGCTAATTGATAGTGGTGCCTCTAGGAACATGACCAATTTTAGAGATCACCTAACTAATCTTGTTGAGAAAGAGACCAATCTACATTATGTTCTTGGAAACCATGCCAAATATAATGTGAAAGGGGTTGGAACTTCTCTCTTTCAACTATATTTTGACATGCATCTCCCACTAAGTTAATCACTATATGTGCCTGGGATGAAGAGGAACCTTGTCTCCATTTATTCCTTAGAATACAAAGGCTACAAGGGTACCTTTTATGAAGGTAAAGTTCTTGCATGGCACAAGGAATCACATATAAATTCTTCCAAAGTAATTGGTGTTCGAGAAAGAATCTTATACGGATTGACCATCATACCAGTCCATTCCCTGTTACATGATACTATCAGCTTGAGTGAGCTATGGCATAGGATACTTGCTCACATTCATTATATATCTCTTATGGATCTAGGGAAAATGGTAATAGGCCTTCGAGAAATAGATATTCAACATAAAGGTTTTTGCAAAGGTTGTTCCCTTGGCAAGAATGTCAAAGGTTCCTTCTTGAGCAATGACAATAGATTCAAGGAAATATTGGACTTGATACATTCATATGTGTGTGGGCCAATGATTTTTGCCTCTCTGAATGGATATTTGTACTATGTACTCTTCATAGATGATCACTCTTGAAAAACATGGATTTACTTCCTGAAGAACAAGGATCGAGTCCTTGAAAAATTTCAATAATTTAAAGCTCGGGTCGAGAACCTGACCGAAAGAAAGATCAAGTTATTAAGATCAGATAATGGAGGAGAATACACCTCCAAGGATTTCAATTTTTTTTGTATTGAAGCAGGGATAAAGAGGGAGTACATAGTTCCTTACAACCCTCAGCAAAATTGAGTTGCAAAGAGGAAGAACATAACCATCATTGAGGCAACCAAAGAAATGATACGTGATCAGAGTCTACCTATGAATCTGTGGGCAGAAGCATGCATGACAGCAATATATGTTCAGAACAGGAGTCCTCACCATATTTTGAAGAAAATAACTCCTGAAGAATCCTTCACCTGAGTTAATTCTGATATTGGACACTTCAAGATATTTGGGTGCCCAGTATATTTTCATGTACCCAAAGAGAAGAGATCCAAGTTAGACCCTTCAGGGAGAAAGGGTATATTTGTGGGATACAATGAATCTTCAAAGGCATATTGGATCTACATCTCTGGTGAGAGACATATTGAGATAAGTTGAAATGTTATCTTTGAAGAAAAAATAGCCTTTCAAAGATCTAGAGAATCTCAGATGGAAATTGAAAGTGAGACCGTACCTTCTGAGCGTAGGCAGTTTTGGGTGAACCACGTTAAATATTGTGTTAATTTTATTATGTGTGATTTTTCATGGATTCTTTTCGATGTTTATTATATTAGATTTGTTTGATGAATAATCATTGCGTAATAATATTTAGTGTTACAATAATGATTCTATGGAGTAATATGGGATATAATAGTAGTATGAACCTAATATCCACTCAACGATAGAATAAGAGCACTTGCAGAATAACATGCACAACACAAATAATTAAGGATGAATGGAATAATAACCTACCACTCCCTCACTACTGCAGAAACTTGGTTCTTGCAATCCCCATAGATACCTCGGGTGAGACTTCATCTATGCAATAAGGTGATGCTAAAAGGGTCAATGTCTAAAGTTTTTTGTAGGTCAAAGATAACTTGAACCTAGGGTCTTACAAACCGTGCACAATGCCAACAAATGGTTTTGTTTCCAGGACTTGGAATTTACAATTGAGGGAATATTTTGGAGGTCGGCTAAGAAAGAGATCTCAGAATGGTTGGAAAGGAAGGAATGAGATTTTTCTTGACAAGAGAACATAAATCCTTTTATGAGTGATAATAAATGGATGAAAAGGTATGTGTATACATAACTACATGGAATTTTGTTTGATGAGTTTCCAATTATTCTGACTGAGTGGATAGAAATATTGGTGGAGAATACTGGAAGGCACAGAACTGCTACACCAAGGAATTGGACTCTCAAGCTGGTAAAAAAGTTGAATTATGTAAGTAACTCAACTACTCACATAGTTTATTTTTGGTTGGATATCATACTAGGAGGAATTATTACAGAGTTTTCATAGACTATACCAAATCATACAGTGTTGCATAAAGGGAATTTTTCAAGGGTCCACGCGAAAGGTTCAGGAAATCGTTGCGTACATGGATAAAGATGTTGTTGTGTGACAAGCATGTGATGATAATGAAATATGATTTCTAAGTGGCCTCACACACATAGGGGAACGAGGGGATGACAAGAGGATAGTCTGAGAACAAGAGAGGGTGAAGGAAACTATGAAGAAGGAAGGAAGGGACTGAGGACGTAAAGGACTAAATAAGGTATACCAAAGGAAGAATATGATTTTGGAGTATTGCATGGAGGAAGGAGGTACACGAGGAAAAATATTGGGGCTAAGAAAGGAGAGCAGTGGAATGATCCATAGGGGAGAGAACCTTGCGAAATAGTCTAAATCATGGAAATACAACATATAAGAGGAGAAGAAGAGGAATGCCAATCCATTCCAATAATACAAGAACCATTATGTCCTACTCATACTGACTCCTGTGTAAAATACACGACCCAATGTGTGTCACCACAATCATATATAACAATTGAAGACTTGTCAAAATCACTTATAGTTAGCCAGGGAGGACATAGTAGTAGCAGTTAGAGTAATGGAAGTAGTGCACAGAGTCAAAGTAAACCAACATCACCGAGAAGAGGGACTAAAAAAAGAAACATGGTAGGGGTAGACAACACCCTTTGACCTCCTAATTTACAGGGAGTTGGGTTAGAGGACCGAGAGAAAATTTTGTTTTATTTGCGAGACAATTTAGGTTGCAAACAATGTTCAAGACAAGGCTATGAATATTGCACAATTATCCATAACATTTTGAGGCCATAAATTAGTTTGGTACATGAAGCTACATAGTACCACACTTATAGGATAAGCCGGGAGTTTGGAAGAGATTAGGAAAGCATTGTTGAAAGATTTCAAGAAGCCAAAGTATAAGTCATAGTAAATTACATAACCGAAGGAGATTAAACAGGTGGAAACTGAGTCGGTATGGGATTTCAATCAAAGGTTCAAGGATTTGATGGGTATATTGACTTTCCATATACCTGATCAACAACATCAATAATTTTTTATTATAGTACTTCTACCACACATTTGAAGACCTTTTATTCAACATAAGGTTGCATCACAGCCCGAGGTGATGGAAATTGCAATGAAATTGGAATCATCTCCTATAAGAGATAGTGGAGGAATGGCACAAGTTCATACAAAGTTGGCTACATTGATGATTCAACTGGTAGAATTTACAAAAGGAAAGGAGAAATGTGAGTAAGTGTGTTGTACCAAGTTTAGGACTGGAGGCCATCACAAGGAAAAATTCCTAGCATTCGTGCAATATTTGGTGATTGGAGCATTGAATCCACTATCGAGAGGGGGATATTACAATTTATATAAAAATGGGGACATCACCCAACTAATTTTCCATTACTAAAAAAGTATCAGAGTATACCAAGGAACTTCTTTTGCAATTTTTTCAAGTTGGTGAGACATGAAGAGAAGGATTGTCGCGCATTCGTCTTAATGAGGGAGCACACATAAGATATGTATAAGATTCAAGAGGAGAATTATGTAGCAGAAAGGGGTGGTATACAATATAATAATCAAAGAGGCTTCAATATAGGGAATAGAGGAAAAAACTTTAGCATAGGTCGAGGAAGAGGAAATTTTGGTGGGTGAGGAAGAGGACCAATTATATGTTACAATCGTAATCAACCAGGAAAATTCTCCTACGACTACCAAAATCTGTGTACAATGTGCATGTATTGCAGATCACTGGACCATGTGACATAATATTTTCCACAACTAGTTGTCGAATGGAAGTCCAGAGGAAACCAGAACCAGAATCCAAATCAGAATGTGCCTAAAATATCAATTAAAAAGCGCAGTGAAGTACCAATAATACAAGTTGTTATGAATGGAGGAGATAGAAAAGGAGTTGATATGACAAATGGAGGAAAGAAAACAGAGCAATTGGTAAGGAATTCATCCGATACTATGCCAACCTTTGATCCTCAATGAGAAAAGGAGACATATAAGAGAGCAGGAAAAGAGGTACTTGGACAGGATTGGGGAGCATCAAAATCATATGTGCCTCATGTGGGATATTGTGATGTGTTAGAGAAACCAAATGGGAAGGTAAGAACGCTAACAAAATTATTGAGAAGTTGTGTAAAGACAATGAAAGATTAAATTGTGATAATTACACTATAAGAAATGATTGATCATTGTACATGAGGAAGGGAAACTCCCACCACACCAAGCATGGTAAATCATGTATTGTGCAGGAAGAAGACCAATGGAGAATTTAGATTCAGTGCACAAATTGGGGAGTATGATGTGCATAATTTTATCTTGGAATTGGGGTCTAACATGAATGTTTTACCTAAGTAGACATGGGATATGATGGGAAAAACAAAGCTAGTATGGTCTCATGTTGAGTTAAGTCTCATGAATCAACAAAAAATTGTATCGATTGGTCATTTGACAGGAGTACATGTGAACATAGATGGGTTTTGTTGGCACAGAGGAAGACCCAGGGTTCAATGCTACAACAGCGCACCAACAAAACCCTAAAGACTGGCCCTTTCAAAAACACCTGTGAAGCAGATGAAGTCTCACCCGAGGTAGAGATATGGGTGGTTCCAGGACTCAAGTGTCTACAACCTTAGACGGGACATAGATCTATGATTATAATACTTAATAGAGCACTCAGCAGTAAACCTTCATCAATATCTAACCAATATGTACTTTGCAGGCAGAATAGAGCATCGCATCATTCACCTAGATCTAATATATAAGCACTTAGCATAAGAAATATATCAGATCTCATAGATTCAGGCACTAATCAAGTCCAAAGATATCAGATATAGCATCTAGATTCATCATAATAAAAAATCATGAACATATCTATATAACTATAACAAATCACTTAGAAGATAACACATCAACACATCAAAACATCGCACAGAGTAGAATAACATAGTATTTACGTGGTTCACCCCCACCCTGGGGCTATGTCCACCAAATCTTCTTCTTTATTAGCTTCAATCAGTCATCTACATGCACAGAGCCAAAAACCCTTACTCCGCAGAGGACAGGAGATCTATGCAGCTCGCTAGATCCTCCTTCCTTGCATTACAGCACAAATCCTTCACAGTCTCTTACAATGACTTGCACTTAGCTCTGCAAGTCTCACACAATATGTACAAATCCTTACACTTTTTGATCACATAGATCCAACTCTTGGCACTTAGCCAACTTGTACAACTAACATCACATATATGCCTCTCCTTACATTGCTTATACATCTATTTATACATACAAAATAGGCCTAAACATGGGTAAACCCATGGGCCGACATCCCAATCCCGTTACATATTCCCAAATCCCAAAAAGGACCCAAAAATGGGTCGATATCCCACCATATTTTCTTCATCTTGCACTCCATATTAAATAAGCTATCGAAGTCCCAAAATAGGTCAACCTGACCAAGGATCTCCCAAAACTTGGTCAAGGGACAATAGGCCCCCAACACTCACCTATGACTCATCCCGAGTCACTCCTATCTGACTAGTTCTGCTTTGAATGCCTCGTTATTGGCTCAAGTTTCTTCGACCTGTTGTTGTGATACGGCCTCCTTTTCAGTGAACTTGTGGATGACTACATCATTAATAGTTCCCTCTAGACGTTGTTCTACTATAGTGACAACCTGCTC
>JASDQU010438502.1:85993-102787 GCA_032191745.1 Picea mariana
TTATCTCCATAAATATGATCTGGATAGTATGGATTTGTTTTTGTGCAGTGCGTTGCTCTTGGGAGAGCTTCATTCTTTCCATAGCTGACAGGGACTTCAGTTGTGCCTGTATATTTTCAGCTTGGTACTTCACCTCTTGTAGTTGTGACTCTAGTGTTCTTAATTCTGGACTCTCAGTGAGTCGCTCATATGTCAGGGCACTGGGATCAGTGAGCTTCTTACATTACATGGTAAGATCTTTGAGCCATTCAACTATGCTCTTGCTGGTTACTTCCCTTTGGTCTCTTACATCTTGAGGGGTCTCAGGTACTGCGCATAGCTCCAAATCTGCTATGTGTTGTTGTAGCTATTGGATCACTTATTCAACTTGTGCTACTTGTTGTGGAACTTTCTCTTTGGCATTTACTTCTACAACTGTCACAGAGTGAAGTTCTTTGTTCACCATTTCCTTTACTTCGAGTTGCTCTAGGAGCAAATGTTCCTTTTCTTGTTGTAACTTTTTTTTTTCTTCATCAAACTTCACTTGGAGAGCAATCTTTTACCATTCTGCAGCACTGCGTTGCTCTACTAGTACCCCTTGTACTTGTGTCAAAGCCTGGGTGGCTTGTGTTGTTTCTTCATGTGCTCTTTGAAGACGAGCTTCGACTATATCAACTAAGCGATGGAGTTGAGCTGGCTCATCTCCCAATTTTGGCTCTCCCGATGCAGTGGAGACTATGTCGCTGGATTGTAGGGCTTGTTGTACCCCTCGGAGTTTAGTCTCGATTCCATCATACAAATCCTCTTTCTTTTCTTCTTTTTTCTCTCTTATTTCCAGTGAAGCATCATTCAGGGCTTCTACGAGGATTTCGAAGTCATCATAGGTGAGGACGGTCTGCATCTTTGTCATAGTGGCCTTCAATTTCTTCCAAGAGGAAGGTTTCAGAGGTGAACCTTTCCTCTTCTTCAGGGGATTAGCCTCATCACCCTACTGTTGTTTGACCTCTGTGTCATTAAAATCTTCACCATCACCTCCTTTCTCTTCACCATCACCTCCTTTCTCTGTGTCGATGTTAGATATCTCTGCAGGGTCTGCTAGAATAAGGACATCTGCCAACCAATCCTTGGTTATCTCCTCCAAGTCCTCCTCCATTAATTTATAGTAGGAATTGATATTTTTCTTGTGTTCATCAGCGCATGTTGTGATGTAAATAAAATTATGGTCTGTGCTAAACTTCATCAAGGGCCTGAACCGGTGTAGAGTGTTCGGAGTAATGCGAGGCTCAGACTAGATGGTTGTCTTCAACTACTTGTAATAGGTATGAAAAAAACCATTGGAATGCCACTGTTTATTCATATCACTTGAGTACCACTGTGTATTGAAATTCGTGGCAAATGGTTCAAAAGGATCGATGTCCAGGAAGGTCACACCGTCTGGCATCTCCCAGGCAATAAAAGTGACCAGGATCAATAGCCAGTTGAAATAAAATTTGTACCCTTGATCCTAGGCTTCTCTGCAATCAAGTTCTAATTGGTTCACCAGGTACTTCACCCAATTCATCTGAAGTCCTTCTGCGCACTTCCCTGCAAGGTCGACTACAAAACCAATGACTTGGGTGGGTCGGTTCTTTCTGACTAACTTCCCTACAATCAACTCATAGGCGAGGCACATTGCGCCACTCTGGATAGAATCTACCTTGTAGCCTTGCGTTCCTTTCTTGACATCGCCATAGGTGTCCTTGATATTATGGGCGAGAGCGTGTTCCATGGATTTTCCTAGGTAAAAATCTTGAGGATCAGTTCCTTGCATACTCAACCCTATGATATGATGGATCAGCATCAGATCAATTGTTATACGGTGGTACAACCACAAATACCCATCATGGTAGAAATATAGTAGCAACTTGACACAGGCATTCACCTCCTGGTGTCTTCTGAAATGGGGAATATTCATGATGTTCAGTAGGGTGGAATGCATGAGGTCATGGGTCCATTGTTGAGGGACGATATTCGAATTCTTCCCTTTATTTTTAGTCAATTACTTATGTGGGGCGAGCATGTTGTAAACTTTGCGATCTCCGAGGTTGAAGTCACTAAACTTCAACGCTGCAATTTTATCTTAGTCTGGGTGAACTGCGCATATCCCCTTCGAGAGGTATGCAGTGACCAAGGCGTACTCAAAATATCTAGGTACGTTGTCTCGATTTATTGCACCGCTCAGAGGTGGTAGATAGGTGGGTAAGATGGTAGGGATCAATTTAGCATTCACTAGATCATCCCTGTGCTTGGTTCTCTTTTCATTAGATGTTCAGGATGGTTCGTCTCCATGAGCAGTGGATGGAGAGGTTGGAAGTCTTCTCATCAACGATGCTTGTATACATGTAGACATTGAAATGACTCTTTTAGTCATGAGGTCGATCAAAACTTCTACAACAACTTTCTCTACAACGCTCAACTTGTCTGACATACATGATCAAGGTTAACAATATCGGGTTTGGGGGGTAACTTAGACACAGTAATAGGATGGATAGTAAGAGGGCGATGATCATTGTATAGAATAAACTTAGTCTGTGGGCTCAAATTCTTAGTTGGAAAAAGTGTTCTCGGTGCATGGCGTGACGAGATAAATAGGTAACTCGACAATGGGTCGCTTGCAACGAGTTTGAAGACTTCATTAACTATGTTTTTTCCATTATGGAAAATCCCCAACAGTTGGATGGCAAGTTGGTTGTCCATAAATGGATTTCTATCCATTCAGAGCATTGATCTAACGGTTATAACGTTCCCAACGGCTATATTGCTTCACCATGGAGAAGTGCCATGTGTCGCTATCCTGATATCCCGACAAAGCTCCAATTCTACAAATTTTCCTTCTGTGAGGTTCCCTCTGGAACCTTCTAAAACTTGTCGATCTTAGCTCTCTTCTTAATTATCTTTCTATCCTTCTTCCCAGTGAGCTTTGTCTCAGTATGTCTTTTTCCATTCTGCTTCTTATCTTCTTTTTACATAGTTACTTCGCGTTGTTGAAATTCTTTCTTAATATTCGAGGGTGATACTTCTTCTTTATCTGGAATAAGTACTTCGGTATTTTTTTGTTCTTCTAGGGTTCTTGCAAATTCTACATCATTGTCTTTGGTGTTAAATAGCTTCGATCTGTTCTCCTATTCTGAAATCAAGTGTGTGATCCTTCTAGTCATGAAATATTTTAACTCTTGCTTCTTCTGTTCTAAAACTGCTTCTTCTTTTTTCCTTCTATTGTGATCTCTTTCAATCGAGGGTCTGGATAGTAACATGGTAAATGGGGCACTGTCCTCAATAAATTTAATGATCTCAAAATCTTCTTCTGTCAAAGTTCCATTGACATTCATCGGTATTCGAGCAAGCTTTCCACAGAGGTTTATCATCTTTCCTTTGAATAGTCCTATTCCTCCTAATGAAGGAATCATAGTAGGCCTCCCTATAGCTTCCCAAGTTCTCTCTGTCATGATATTCACCTATGTTTCCTCATCTAGAACACAATCAATTCCAAAGTCTCCTATTCTTGCTTCAAGGCATTCTTTTTCTTTGAAGATCTTTGATAATCTAACATGTCAGTGGTCATTCAAGGTTTCTTTCATCTGTAATAATATTTTCTCTGATTCTTCTTGGGATTCTGTCATAATCTTAGTTTCTAGATCTACCTTAGGGTTTTCTTGTCTCATGTTAATTCCTTCAATCCTAGCAATCATTATAGGTAAATCCAATACTTCAAGGTCCATATCTTTGTAACAAAGACAACTAGGTCTTCTCCCAGGGAATTCCTTAGCAAGATGTCTCGGTTTTCTGCAGCTGTAACAAAGGGTTACTCCTCTCTTTCATTTAAATGATCCACAACCTTTCCTGTACTGCGCACTAGGATCATGGTAGCTAACCAGCAAAAAAAAAATTCTAGGATCCTATATACACTTATTAGTCCAAATATCCCTTTTATGCATAGGTATAACAATTTTTTCACTATTCTTATCAGATCCACTCATATCAAATATTATTTCATCTATTAATAGCCTAGTTTTCAAGATAGGACAAAATCTATCAAACATACCTAGATTCATACTTTTGAAACAAAAAAATCCACTAATCTTACTTCTACAGAGCACAAAGCTTTCAAATCTAGAACTTTTTCATTATTCTTACCTTAATCAAAGAATAGAGATTTCAGATATTACCTCTTTTAATCAAGAATTCTCACTTTTATCTTTCTCAAAGCACAAAAATTTATGATCTTACCTCTTTTCTTTAGATTGGACTTCTTTTCTTAGCACGGAGCTTCACAACTAAGTAGAGTACTGCGCACTAGAGCGATAGATCTACACACAGAGCTTCCACAATTTCAAGTCAGATCTTTGCACAAACCTTCTTCTTTCTTAGTTCCTAGCAATCACAGTTTCATGTCGAATCTTTGCACAAACCTTCTTCTTCTTCAGTTCCCATCAATTACAGTTTCACATCCCAGCAACGGAACCATTTGTTGGCACAGGGGCAGACCCAAGGTTCAACACTACAATAGCGCACCAAAAAAACCCTAACTACCGGCCCTTTTGGAAACACCTGCGAAGAAAATGAAGTCTCACCCGAGGTAGAGGTAGGGGTGGTTGCAAGACTCAGGTGTCTGCAACCTTAGCTCAGACACAAATATGTGATTATAATACTTAATAGATCACTCAGTAGTAAACCTTCATCAATATCTAACCAATATCTACTTCGCAGATAGAACAGATCATCGCAACATTCACCTAGATCTAATATATATAAGCACTTAGCATAAGAAATAGATCATATCTCGTAGATTCAAGCACTAAGAAAGTCCAAAGATATCATATCTAGCACCCAAATTCATCATAAGCACAAACCATGAACAGATCTATCTAACTATATCAAAGCACTTAGTAGATAACACATCAACACATCAATACATCACACAAAGAAGAATAACACATTATTTACGTGGTTCACCCCCACCCTGGGGCTACGTCCACCAAATATTCTTCTTTATTAGCTTCAATCAGTCATCTACATGCACAGAGCCAAAAACCCTTACTCCGCAGAGGACAGGATATCTGTGCAACTCACTAGATCCTCCTTCCTTGCATTATAGCACAAAGCCTTCACAGTCTCTTACAATGACTTGCACTTAGCTCTGGAAGTCTCACACAATATGCACAAAGCCTTACACTTATTGATCACACAAATCCAACTCTTGGCACTTAGCCAACTTGTACAACTAACATCACATAGATGTCTCTCCGTAAATTTCCTATACATCTATTTATACATACAAAATAGGCCTAAACATGGGTAAACCCATGGGCCAACATCCCATTCCTGTTACATATTCCCAAATCCCAAAAAGGACCCAAAACTGGGTCGAGATCCCATGATCTCTGATTCGTCTTTCGCTCCATCTTCGACAGGTTGTCTAAGTCCCAAAATAGGTCAACTTGACCAAGGATCTACCAAAACTTGGTCAAGGGCCAACAAGTTGCGCAGTGTGGCATACTTTGAAGTTATTGAGATTGTGGACAATAGTCAACCATATCCAACACTTATGGGACTGGAGTGAGATTTTGATAACCATGTGATCATTAACTTGAAGAGGAGGGATATGATATTTTAAGTTGGAGAGTTGAAAGTTACTGCACCATTGGACCCAACAGAAGGAAAGAGATATAGAGAGACAAAAAGAGGAAACAACATTGACAACGTATATAACATGGTTGCATGCATAATTCGCTCCTTGCGCTAGATTGGAACATAGCTATGTGATCCACCCAAGTATGATGGAGTAACTAATATCAGTTTTCTTTTAAATAAATTTGAGTTGCAGGTACTCAAAAACAAAAGGTTGTTAGCACTAGATGGTGTCCTAAAAGAGAATCCAAATAGGTGGTGAGATGCACACAGAGAGGGGATGAAAAAATGGTCATGATTGAAAAGAATAATGCAAGTAATATTTGGTACTAAGGAATAAAACATCACAAAATTATACAGGAGAGAGTGATCCAACAGATCATGTTGAGTAGTGTCGAACTTTATGGAGTTTAGTACCGGAAATACTATGGATGCATAGATTTATACATACACTGGAATTGGTATTGTAAATGCATAGAGAGACCGCAATATGGGAAGAGGTTGCTCAGATTTTTAAAGTCACATTTACATTTGAACATTAATCTCCATAAATAGATGTAGTTCTACAGTCCATTCAAACAAATATCTTCTCAAAAGAAGGGTCAATGGATATGGCACTAGTGTGCCCTGCGCACATGGCTACTATGATTTTCCATGCGTTATTGGAATGTTGCAATGTGGATAAGGAAGAATATGATGAGTAAGATCCTAGGAATGTACAAGTACCTGAAATAGAAGGAAAAGGAGCAATAGAAGGCCCAGAGCTTGAATCCGTCGCGTACACCCATCCCATAAAGATGCGGAAGGTAAACATTGGGAAAATAGAGAATCGAAAGTTTGTTGTGCAAATATCAAGACCTTTTCCCAATGAAATTTTTCATAGATGAAGGGTTTAGTAGGGGACTTAGGTGAGATGAAGATTCTGATGAAACCAGGAGTTAAGCCAATGTGATAACATCCTTACAAGTTAAATCCAAAGTACAAAGAGAATGTGAAAGACAAAATAGACAGGATGTTGGATACAAAAATCATTGAAATGGTAGAATAATCCAAGTGGATCATTCTAATGGTAGTGCAGGACAAGAAAAATGGGGAAATCCATATCTGCATGGATCTGAGGAAGATGAATGATGCATGTTTACATGACCCAATTGCAACACCATTCACAAATGATGTCCTAGAAAATGTAGGAGGCCGAGAGACTTATTATTTCACATATGGATTATTGGGGCACCATTAGATAAATATTGCATAGGAATATCGATGAAAAACTACTTTTTCGACAAAATGGGGGAGTTATCAGTATACATTAATGCCCTTCAGAATAAACAATGCGCTTGCATTGTTTTCTACAGTTGTGGTAGCAACGTTCAAGGAATTTATTCATAACTTCCTTGAAGTGTACTTGGATGATTGGATTGTGTTCAGTATGTTAAAGGATCACATAGAATTACTCAGGCTGATGTTGGATCAATGTAGACAATGTCATATTTCTCTTAACTTGAAGAAGTGTAATTTTTGCGCACTATTTGTATTTTTGGGGGATATGTAGTTTACAAATAGGGATTATTAATGGATCCAACCAAGATTGCAGTAACTCTAGAGTTAGAACCACGTACATCAATAAAACAAATGAGGGAAACTCTAGGTCATATGGCCTATTATAGAACATTTATGAAGGGATATGCACAGATCAAAGCACCGATGGAAAAGTTACTGAAGAAGGAAGAAACATTCCAATGGAACAAGGAGTGTCAAAAGGGGTTGGACACATTAAAGCAAAAACTAATAACCAAATCGATTCTGATATTTCCATATTGGAACTAAGAGTTCCATTTTCATGTAGAGGCATCGTCCATATCACTGGGTGCAGTACTATCTCAACCAGGGGAGGGAGACATAGATCACCCAATTGGTTTTGTAAGTAGGAAGCTATCCATAACAGAGAAGAATTATACAACCATGGAATGAGAAGGATTGGAAATGTTCTATGCGCTACAGAAGTTCAAACATTATTTATTGGAGTCTCACTTTAAGAAGTATAAAGACCATTATGCATTAAAATACTTAGTGAACAAGCCAGTGTTAGGGGGGAGAATATGTAGATGAGTACTATTTTTTCAAGAATACAATTTTGAATTTGTAGTGAAACTAGGGAAGCGAAATGTAGGACCAAATCATCTATTGCACATACTATCAGGAGAAGACGTAGGAAATTTAGATGACAGCTTCCCAGATGCACAATTATGTGTAGTAAAGATGGTGGATTATTACTTCTCGGACATCATGCAATTTCTAAGTACAAGTATGGCTCCATCAAACATGACAATTATGAAGAAGAAACAACTTGTAGTGAAAGAATAATATTATCAGTTGATTGCATGGAATTTATACAAGTTGGATGCAGATGGAATATTGAGACGGTGTCTGTTAGAACACGAAACATCAATGATACTCAAAGAAGCACATGAAGGGCTTGCAGGAGGACATTATGCAAGGAGAGAAACAACAAAAAAAATATTTTATGTAGGGATTTGGTGGCCTACACTTCACAAATATGCTAAGGAATACTAGAAATCATGTGATGTATGTAAAAGAGTGGGAAAACCATCTAGTAGGGAAAAAAATCCTTTGAATCCACAGGTTACGCTACAATCATTTGATAAATGGGCCATAGATATTGTGGGGCCAATCAATCCACAAGAAATAATATCTGGGGCAAGGTACATAATCACTAGGAAAAAGTACTTGAAAATATGGGCATAAGAAACAATAGTTACAGACTGCATCGCAAAGACTACTATGAGGGTTTTGTTTAAGAATGTAATCACAAGGTTTGGATGTTCGTGCATATTGCTCAATGATCAAGGTACACACTTTATGAATAAGAAAATTGTAACTTGACCAAGATGTTTCAAATTCATCATCAGAAGAGTACACCATATCATCCTTAGGCCAATGGAATAGTGGAAGCTTTCAATTAAATCTTGGATAATTCTTTCACAAAAAATTGCAACATAGTAAGAGACGATTGGGACTTAAGAGTTCCTACAGTGTTATGGGCTTACAGGACTACGAGTAAAAAGTTGACAGGACATACACCTTTTAGGTTGGTATATGGGAAAGAGGCAGTGACTCCAATGGAGTTTATTTTACTTAGTGTGTGCATTGCAGCAATCACTAATCTATCGAACTCTAGAACAGTAGAGGAGAGGATATCACAGCTAGTATAGAAGACTTAGTATTACTTTACGAAAAAAAGTTTATGCAACATATAGGGAAGTTTAGAATGAATTGGTTAGGACCCTATGTGATTCATCATTTAACAAAGACAAGTGTTGCGCAATTGGAAACCCTGAATGGAGAAGTCTGTCGAAAAATGGGATAGACCTCCGAACTCAACAAGGCATCCATCCTATAATTCATGTGAACAATATAAACTTGTATGAAACTCCTCAATTGGAAGAGTAAGATCCCATTGCACAATATCTCACTCACAATATTCATGATTCTTAGAATCCATTGCAAGAAGATATGGTGTCATAAGTGCACACTCACTCAATGTGGCATGACTCTAAAAAAAATTATCTAGTGGGACAACATGGTTGTCACTTGACACGAATCAAGTGGCTCACTCTTGATGAGTTTCAAACCAAATTCCTACATTTCTATCAGAAAGTGGGGACACTTTTATATTAACAAGGAGGAAGGTGATATGATCTTGGAAGTAGTGTAACTTTTCGATACTAATGTAGCTATATTTTTAAAAATGATTTCTAACATTTAATATCATAATTGATAGCTAGTGGAGAGTTCAAAAATAACAAAATAAAAATAAATAAATAATAAAATAAATAACTCTTAATGTACTTGATCGTGTTAACTTTAATTGAAATATTTTTAATATAAATATAATGAAATTTTTTTAATTATGAAGTAATTTTTAAGCCTATTATTATATTTATATTGTGTTTTTTTAAGATTGCGTGTATCTCTTTAATATAATAGCCATATTACATTGAAGTAAATAAAATAGATATTGCAAAAGTAATGTATTCTAAACATCAAATTCTTTATTAAAACATTTCAATCCAGCTAATGTGACCCTTCAAGTTGCGGTTACCTTTCCTTATGGCAAAAATTTCAAAGTTTCCTCTTAAACTTGTTGTCCTTTTTAACTGAGTAATGTGAAAGAGAATCTTGTAAATGTAATGGGTGTCATTTAAATTTTTTGATAATTTAGTTATATAGAAGTAAGTGGCTTATTAATTATCATATTGAAGACAGTTTATAGTTTTTTTTCACAAAAAAATCTCTCTCACAATCTCTCCTATTGTTGATTATTTTTCAGTTTTCTAAATTTTCTCTAATCTCATAAAAGAAATTGGAAATATTGTAATATAAAATTAAGCTCTAACAAGGTTATAAAAAACAATTTTTTTCAAAATTTAAATTTTGTGATTTGGAAATTGTTTTTAAGATTAAAATAAACTTTTTCATTTTCCTTAAATATAATGTAAATGTAAATTTAATTTATTATAAAAATTAATTACAAAATATTTTGTAATTATTAATAAAATTATTTTTTTTATGGAACGTAACATTTGGAGAGAAATAAAATGGTTCCATATGAGCCTCTACGACCATCGAATGATTTGGAAATAAAAGTTAAACAAATAATTAGTGTGAGAGAAATAAGAGGAAGTTACAGTGGGAATGTTGTAGATTGTATTCCTTTATTTTGTTGAATACTAATAAAGGAAGGACCTGGCAATTTCTCATATGGACATAGCCCACACTAGGTGAACCACGTATATATGTGTTATTGCATCGTGTATCTTTTGTGTTTTATTTCCTCATTTATCTTTTTTTATTTCTGTGCGATCCTGTTTTTCTAACATCCCGTAGGTTTTCACCTACTCTTGTTTATGCCTTTCATTTTTGGTTGTTTTCAAGTTTGGCTTCTCAAACCATACATCATTATCTACATTTTTTATTTATGTTAGTGGAGGTAATTTTAATAGGGAAGAGGCAGTGGTTGATGGTGGGCCCCTTATGCTCTTCAGTGATGGTTATTTGGGTTCTGGGGAAAGTTTGTCCTTGATTCTTAGAGGGTATCTTCCCATCTTCTTGAACTTTGTGTTCATTTAATCTATTGTCTTATTTCAAGGCTATACCCTACTTGTTGGTGTATTGGGTTATTTTCCCTACTGTGGTAAATTCTGAAGTTGAGTGATAGATGGTAGTTGGTGGGATTGTCTCTCTGCTAGGTATTGAACTTTTGAATTGGATGGTTTGGTGTATGAACAAGACCCTCTAGAGTTGGAGGTTACAAGTGTTTTGGCTTGGGTAACTACTTTCTATTTTGTTCGTATTCATGTTGGTAAAGGGTTCCACTCATAATTTGATATTGAAGCAAGGTATGGTCACAACAACACTCTTGGAATTTATTTTGGTGGAGGTTTTATTTATGAAAAATATTGTCGCCGTGTGATAGAAGATATATGGTGGGTTTGTCTCCCTATTGGGTTACATCCCTTTGATTTGTATGCTATGATGTATGAACAAGACTCCCTAAAGTTGGAGGCTACTTCTATTTTGGATTAGGTAAATGATTTCTACTTTTTTTCTTTTCCTATTGATAAATTGTCCAATTCATAACTTCATATTGAAGTCTCATATGATCACAACAGTATTCTTGGATTTGAAATTGGTGGATTTTTTATCTATGAAAAATATTTAAATCAAGGATACATGGTAGTAGCTGCCAGTAACACGTGTTTTTTAGTTGTTGTGCTAACCAGTGCCTCCAGTAAAAGTATTTTTGGTTTGAAGCTTGATTGTTCAGGTTATAGGGATTCCTTTTTCGGGTTCAAAATGGACCTTTCTTGGAGGGAAATAAGACAAATCCTCTAACACCATGAATAAATATCTGAATCTAATATCTCTTCTCTCCAACAGTTATCTAAAGTTAGAAATTTGGAATAGTTTTTTACTTGGCGTATTGAAGGTTTGGAATCTATGTGTCGGTTTTTGGGAGCTTTGGTCTTGCCACAACATAATCAATCCATATCCATAAATCAAGTGTCAATTACATCTCGTCATGTCACCAAGGAAGGTCAAGGGGGACTTCGATTTGTGCCAGTGGACATTGAAGAAGACTCTCCACTTCAAAGTGGAGTGCAGAGGATCCAGATCATGGCTCAAATAATAATTGATGTATTACAAACTTATATTTTTTATGGGGAAATTTGTCAAGAAACACTTCTCTTAAACAATTTGGAATTTTCTCAGGATTTTTTACTTAATCTATAGCTTATTTTTTGTAGGGGAATTCATTGTAAAAAGACAAAGTTTTGTATCAGCAGGCAACTTAATTTTTTTTTTCCTTGGAAAAAATGATATATAATTACAAAGTTACATTTTTTTTTAATTCTATATTTTAATATTTGAATCTAGCCAACATGACCATTCATGTTGCAAACACTCTAGGGTTATATTTCCTTTTGGAAACAAGTCCAAATTTTGAACTTTAAGGTGTTTTGGTTTTAAATTACAGAGGAATGTGAAGGCATTTTCCATTGAAGAAATCCCTAGAATTTGGTAGAGGATCTTCTAAGTGACAATATATGATGGGTTTAATTTAATTTTCATTGTGATAATAATTAATGTTATTTATATAGAAGTAAGTGGTTTACTAATTATCATAGTGAAGACAATTAATTTTAATTATTATTACCAGGAAGGGCATCCACCTTTCTTGGCCAACTAGTAGAAGATGATTAGAATTTCACCAGTAGTTATTATTGTTATACTCTCTCGCCAATCTAGTGAGAAAGGAGTTTGCTAAATAATTAATGACTATCTCAGTTCTGGTCTGTGTCATTTTTTGTCAGTCCATAGTTTTGTAAAACTCATTCGCCAGTATAGTTGAGCAAGGAAATTCCTAAATAAGTGAGTGAGTCAGTGTTTGTCAGCCAATTGCTACGGAAATAATCCTCGCTAGTCTATGTGCACAGAGAGATGCAGATTATAAAGAAGAAATGTCTATTGTAATTGCAAATAATCCAGAGTAATGAAGTCGCCCTACATAGTATTAAACAGAGTCTCTCTCTCTCTAGGATTAGTGGATGAATTTTTTCTAATCAAATCCTTTTCTTCTTTTTGATAAATCAATTTTATGGGTGTGAGTGTTTGTTGTGTGTTTTTTTGGATTGCACACCAAGTGTAATTGGTGCGCCCTCTCTCATTTCCTGTAGGTGAATGTTTTTGGTGCATTTTTGGGTTGTGCACCAAGTGTAACTGGTGCACCCTCTCTCTCTCTTTCTACATCTTTATTGTGGATCAATTGGTATCAAAGTGTTTTCCCTTGGAAAGATTCTGCACACAGCCAAGTAGAAGAAGACAGAGAAACCATATGCAATCCTCAAACAAGAGAAAAAAAACATTCTTGTATGAGTCAATATCATAAATCCACTCTCTTTCCAGACCTTTATTTTCTCCCTTCTCAGGGTCCTTCAGCATCTCCATGATTGAGACATCCTTTTCACCCTTCTCAGGGTTTCTAGCACCTCCCTCCTTAAGACATCCTCTGTGCCCTCCTCAGGGCCCCTTGTGAGTGAAAACCATAACACCATAGAGAGAAACCTCTAGTGAGGAGTCCACTACTCCCATGTCAACTCAAGTTCTAGACTTGATGTTGGATCTGCATGAGTTTCTTCACCTGTAGAAACGATGAACTCCGACGATGATGCAACTAGACACCCTCTTTCAGTTGTTTAAATTCATCAGGAAAAAAAATGGAGAGATTGTTGATTCTTGGATATGTAGTCTCTCCACCTACTTCAATACTTATCCAGATATTGAAGAATAAACTAAATTACAAATCTCCAACCTGCAACTCGAAGGAATCACTCAATCCTGATGAGAAACTCAACTGGAATAGTCAGAATTGGTCATTGAGCTTGGTACACCCCCATCTCCAACAACTAGACATATTTGTTCTTGGGATTATTTATGTCATGCCTTGCACGATCATTTATATCCCCTAGGCTATCTCTAGAATCTTCTAGCTAAATGGTTGGAGCTCCATCAATTATCCCCCAAATCCATCCAAAGCTACATTGACGTCTTCTGCAAATTGCACATACAACTACATATCAACAATCGCGGTGAGGTATTAATAATCAATTTTAATTATGGTTTATTGCTATCCCTCCATCGTGAAGTTGATCTCTTTGAAAGCTCCTCCCTAGAAAAGGCCTTCTTACGGGCCTTGGTCGTGGAATGTAAGGTCGCTCCTCGAATCCTCTCTACACAAATCCAACCCCCATCTGCCAATATGAGCCCTTCACATCCTCAATCTTACACTTCTTCTTATTCTTCCCACAAAGTTACTCCATGGTGTACATTTCAGAAGACAAACTCCCACAACTCTGTCGATTGTCGCACCATTAAAATTATATGCACCAATAAAACTTTGGTTGCAGAGATCACTCCCACTGAACTCCACGAATAACTAGGAATCATATCTATGGAAAACCCCATAGAAGGAGACCCCTCCCTCATCCTCATGACTACTCCTGAAACTGTTCTCACTAACATTCCCCTCTTTACGCATAACTATCAAATTAAACATGAACTCACCACTCTCATTTTGGACAATGACATCCAAAAGAATCTTTTCTCCCAAGACTTAGTACAACATTTGCAACTTCCCACCACTCCTCACCTGGATCCCTTTCAACTTGGCTGGGTACAAAAGGGAGGGCCCTGTATCACTATCGATCAGTGTTGTTTTGTAACATTTTATATTATACCCTTTAGAGATACCGTGGTCTGTGATGTATCACCTTTATATTTTGTCGACCTATTGTTGGGTCTCCCCTACCAATAAGTATGACACATCATGTACCATGAAAAATCCCATCAGTTCCAACTTCATCATGAAGGTTGCACCTATGTACTTACTTTAGCGGCTCACGCTTCCCCTCCACTACATCCTAGGAAAGAATCAGTTGACCATGTCATTCACAACAAATATGTCTCTTTGTGTTTTGGTACATCTTGTTAAGCCTAAGAACCTCACTAATATGGCACCTCCCGCAATACTCCCTCTCCTCCATGAATTTGCAGATTTATTTCAATCTCCACAAAGCTACCACTCTATCGATCCATTGCACACTCCATCGATCTCATTCCTGGTGCATCATTTCCCAACAGGGATGATTTTAAGGATGGAAATTTATTTTAAAATTTAGAAACCTTGGTGAATCTTACTAATCCTTCATATGCCAACGATAAATGTTTGGCGATATTTTTGTAAAAATATTCAAATTTCTAAGGATTTTATATAGTTTTTATAAAATTTTGCAATTTTTAGGGTAAAATAATTGTATCCTATAGAATTTGGGTGAATCATTTTTAAAATAGCGAATCTCATTTTTGGAAAAACCATGGAAAATTAGCCCATGAGCGAAATTTAGCCCCTAAAATCATCCATGTTTCCCAATGCCCCATCATATTGACTTGCTCCCAAAGAGGCTACCAAAATCGAACAAAAAATTCGCCAACTCCTCAAATCTGGCCATATTCAACCCTCCTTCTCCCCCTATGCCTCTCCATTTTAGGGGCTAAATTTCGCTCATGGGCTAATTTTCCAAGATTTTTCCAAAAACGAGATTCGCTATTTTAAAAATGAATCGCCCAAATTCCATAGGATAAAATTATTTTAACTTAAAAATCACCAAAATTTTATAAAAACTGTATAAAATCCTCAGAAATTTGAATATTTTTACAAAAATATCGCCAAACATTTATAGTTGGCATATGAAGGATTAGTAAGATTCGCCAAGGTTTCTACATTTTAAAATAAATTTCCATCCTTGAAATCATCCCTTCTCTCCAGCTTTCATTATTCCAAAGAAGGATACTATTGAATTGTGTATCGTTACCGATTACCACACCCTTAACAAATCCACCAATAAAAAATCGTTATCCGCTACCCCGGATTGAGGATTTTCTCGACCACTTACAAGGGGCCTCCTCAGTCACCAAGATGGATTTGACCTCTAGTTATCATCAAGTGCACATGAATACAACATATATATGGAAGACAACATTCAAAACCAATTTTGGTATTTATGAGTGGTTGGTCATGCCCTTCGGCCTCACCAATGCACCAAAAAAATTCATGCATCTCATCAATGGCATCTTTCATCCACACCTGAGTAAGTTTGCATTTATCTATCTTGAAAACATTATTTTTTAAACAGGTCATGGGACGCACATCTTCAACATGTTTGCACAGTACTGGAATTACTGAGGCAACATCATCTTTAGGTGAAGGAAAATAAATCATACTTTGCGCAAACTTATGTCCAATATTTAGGATTCATTATGGATTTAATAGGGGTGTGTCTAGATCCCTCTCAAAAAGTAGGCCATAGCTCAATGGCCATCGCCAACCAATGCACATAGGCTCAAAATATTTATGGGTGGCATTAATTTCTAAAGGAATTTTTTCTCCCACTTCTCCAAGCTAGCTCATTCATTGCATGATTTATCAAAGCAAGCCCAGTTCATATGGAATGCAGATGCATAAAAACACTTTGAAAAGTTAAAGACAACCTTATGCTTTGCTCTGGTCCTTCGCTTTCCATATTTGGAACAACCTTTTGAAATTGAGAGGGATGCCTCTCAATTTGTTATTGGATTGATACTTAAATAGGGAGGTCACCCAATGGCATACCACTGAGAGACCCTTTCTGAATCCAAAATCAGTTACAGTACCTATGACAAAGAATTCTATAACTTGGTGCAGGATTTGAAGCAATGGTGCCATTATATTTTGGGCAAAGAAACCATTATGCACACAGATCACCACCCACTCATCTTCATCAACTCGCAAAGTAAAATGCACAAAAAAAGACATATGAAGTGGGCAGCCTACATACAACAGTTCCATCTTGTCATCAAATACAAGAAGGGAGTTGCTAACAAGATGGCAGACTTGTTAAGTCGACCACCAGCACCGGTCATGCATATCTTAGTGTTATCCACATTTTTGGTTATCCAGATGATGACATGATAATGACATGGTGATAGAAGATCTAGCTCTTCTTTAAGATCATTTTCATGAAGAAAGTT
>JASDQU010438503.1:0-16496 GCA_032191745.1 Picea mariana
ATATTTGTTCCTTTCCAATTTTCCTCCAGGCCTTCGAACTTGGAGTTATCCATTCTGCATTGGGAGAGGTGAGATCTGTATTCCTCCTGATCATATAATTTCCCTTTGCCATCCCAAAATGGTGGGAGGCCTTTGATGAATATCTCTTCAAACGGATCCATGAATTCTTGTATACTCTACTCCATCTGTATGGCTTTGGTTTGAACTGACTTGAGCAAGTTATGCTTAGCAATGATCCTCCTGGCCCAAATAATCAATGTAGTTTTTTCCTTGACCCCAATAGTCTGAAGTTCAGCAGTGGGAATGGAATTTAGCATATTGATAGCATTCTAGGCCCACTCTGAAGGTTTATTTTCCAGTGTCTCATTCACAATAGTGCACCTGCTTCTGGCTATGATGGCCATGTTATCTTTGTCATTTATGAAATTTAGGTACACCCTGAACTTGGCAGCTTTAGCAGCAATGGAGTCCCAGATGACGTGTTTGTCTCCTTGTAAAATTCCTTTACCTTTCAACCTTGTCTTCAACTTGTCTACTCTTTCCTGTAAATCTTGATTTTCTTTTTGGAACTAGGCCATCTTCTCATCCTTTATTTTCATTTCTTGTTGTAGATTTTCTATAAATCACTTAAGGATATTGATTTCTCCTGCCTTCAAGCTAACTTGTGACATAGCTTGGACAAGTCCTTCAGTGTTTGACCCAGTTTCTGTAGTACAAGGTACAGCCACAACCATGTTTGATACTTCTGCCTATCCTTGTGACCAGTCCACCTTTTCTTTCTCTAGCTGCAATACTTTGGCCTTGTGATTCAATGCTTCATGTCAAAATGTCTCTTTCTCTTGTTCTAGAGAAACTAGATCTGTTGTTTGTGGATTCTCTGTGGCAGACATCTTCAATTTTTTCTTCATGTTTTGAATCATCTTGTCTTTCTCTTCTAAGGAATTTTTCACTCCTTGAGGTCCTTTAGATTCTAATCTCTTGACTTGAGTCTTCCAAGCTCTGTTGGAAGCTTTCTCTTGCCTCAGTTGTCCCTCCAACTTAAGTGCATGAGTTGTCAGCCTTGAAATCTTCAAGCTCAGACCTAAGTATTCTGAATACAACATGTCACTGGTGTTTCTATGGAATTTCACTTTGTCTAGTGCACTGATATTTTCATAATGCAGCTTAACCTCGGACACTTTATCCTCATTAGCAACTGCTATGTTGAGTGTCTTCTTCTCTATCCCTGATTGTGAACAGAGAAAACTTGTGCTAAGAAATATTTTCTACCTCAGGTATCAACTCTCTTATTTCACTCATGGCCAAGCTTCCTTTCACAGCATATTGCTTTGCTAAATCTTCTTTAGATTGATAGATTGCTCCAGGTGCTCTATCAAAAATGTGTTTTTTACTACTGAAATCTCTTAAGCTTCTTTCACTTTGGGGCATGCTTCTTTTACCAGCATCTTCCTTAATGGTGACACTTGATGGGTGTTGTATATGCACTAAAAACCCTCAATTAAATTGTCAACCCGGGGTAAGTAAACTTAGAGTTGTAGAAAAATATATGTCAAAGGTAGAAGGGTTGGTAGGAGTATAGTCTAACTAAGGAAGGTAGCTATCTAAGGATAATATACTCAAGAAAAGCTATCAAATGAGAAAAACCCTATTAAGCAATTTGAAACTATGTAACCTAAGTACTTTTGGCCAAGGATTGATTGATAGTTCTAAGAAAGAAAGTAAAAACCTTATGTAAAGCAAACTAATTCAACAGTAATCAATAAGCAACTATTTAAGCATAACAATAAGCGAATAACCAAAGCAAACTATTTTAACTTGCCAAGCTACATTCAATGAGCAACTATCCTATGAAAGCAAATAAATAAGCAAGTAAGCAAAAGCACCTATCTAATCTATTAAAGAAAATAGACAAGCAAGCAAAGACACCTAACTAACCTATTAAAGCAAAAGACAAGTAAACAAAGGCACCTAACTAACTTACTAAATCAAAAGACAAGTAAGCAAAGGCAACTAACTACTACAAGCAATCAAAGTAAAACTTCTCATTGAACAACTATCTAGCCTAAGAGGCAAGTGGACTAAATGCTTAATGCAAAACTATATCTAATGCGTGAAAGCAAATCTAAGAGGCAACTAGACTAAATGCTCAATGCAATGCATGAAAGGAAATCTATTCTATTGAAAGCAAGAAAGACTAACAAATAATTCTTAATCTATGACAAGAAAACTACTATCTAATCTATCAAAGCAAAGTCTATCTATCCTACAGCAGAAAATAAGACTATTTTCTAAACTATGAAAGCAAGAAACTATATCTATGAAAGCAGGAAAACTATTCTTTTAAGAAATAAATTTGTAAATTCTAGGAAAGAAATTACGTAAATGAAAACTATGCTATATCTACTCTAGCAATTCAAACTGCAATAAAGAAATGACTAAAAACAGAAATTAAATCATGACATTTAAAAAGTAAACTAACAACTACATTAATCAACAACTAAGTAAGCAAGATCTATCTAAAACTGAAATAAGCAATCTATCATTAAAAACTGGAATTAACCCTATCCATCCATCAAATCCTTGTCAATTAAAACCCAAATTAAAACGCTATTCTATGCTATTCAAAACTTTGTTTTAAACTTGATTCTAAAATCTTAGATAAAACATAATTTAGTATTTAACTACACATAGGGTTAGTCTAGGAGTCTGCAGATCCATTCCTAACTACAAGATTAATGCATGATAACACAATTCATCATACTAACCTGCAAAAGAGAGTCAAAGCAAATTAAATTATAACAGCAAACTAATTAACAAAATAGAAATGCATGTACAGGAAATAAAGAGAACAATTAATCTATGAAATACATAAACAAACACAAAGAACAGTTACCAGACTGTTGGTGGGCCCCCCATCCAGTCGTGGTCACTCCCTAAAAGCACACCACGAGCTCAGCAAAAGGAATTCACCATTAAAACGCAGAAACACGGTTTTATACAATTATGGCAATTGAAAAATGCAAAAACAGAGCCAAAATCATTTTTGGCTCTAACACGCGACTTCTTCTACTTCTTAACAATTATCTGGCCACCACGGTGGTATTTATAATGTTTACAGACCAAGTGGTCGACCACAGGAGGTTCGAACCACTTCTAAAATTGGCAAATTTCATTAATGGTGCTCTAACTGTTGAAACAGAGCTAGCCAATAATCACCCACCATAACAACCCAAAATCCGGTTGTCAAGAGTTTAGTATCTAGAGGGGATAAGCATGAACAAAACCCATGTCTCTGATTCACCCCCCATTGTCCGCCAATACCATAACCGCCAAATCTCCCTCTGTTTTTGTGTAGGAAGAGGTGTTGGACGGAGGGTCGGATCGAGTGCCGAAACGAGTGCCAGAATGAGTGATGGATCAAGTGCTGAAACTAGAAATGTAGTGTGTTTTTTCCCTGTAACACTAGAAAACATGAATTAGCTCTTGGAAATCATAAAACATGATGAATTATACTTGATACAATCATTAAACATGAATTACACGTACCTTATGCCAATCATACCGTTTTATCATAAAAATCTTCAAAAAGCTCCTTTAAAAGATGAAAAACGCATATGTACATGTGGCAAAAGTGCATAATAACCATCAAAAAAGTGATCATATCTCGGGACCAACACCACTCTCCACCATATTCATACTTACTTGCTCCTTAGGCTCTTCTTCATCTAGATCTACTATATGTGGGGATTGTGTGATCTTTATCTTCTTGGGAGCAGTTTGTTGACTACTCATGCCTAGGGATTATGAATTGCTTCTCTTGGTGTAGACAGTTACTTTAGGAACTTGGAGGTTTAGCTTCTGAGGGGTATTTTGTGTCTGATTTTGTTGTAGGTTTGTCCCCACTTGTTGTGTTTGAGCAGGCTTCAAGATGGCTTCCATATCAGCACACGTTTCCAAATTTTCCAATTTGTCAAAACCTTCAACATACTCATGTTCATAAGGGCCTTGTTTTCTCATCAATCTTCTTTTAGATATTACTTGATGTGGATCATACCTTCTCCCTTGTAGTTGTGAAAATCCAAACTCCTTGAGTTTGGCCTGGATCTGAGATAAACAAGATCTAGTCTTCACAAGAAAGGGTCCTCTGATGAAAGGAAATTTCAGGTTGGACACTTTGTGCATTTTCAGGAAATGTTTTGTCTCTGAGATGATTCTTTGTCTGATGAATTCTAGGGAAAAAACTTTGGGTGTCAATAAAACGGGTAGAAGGTAAGGGGCCTCTTGACAACCATATACCCAAATTACAATAGAGTTCATGAACAGCACCCAATCTCCCACTTTTTTTCTGGATTCGGTTGCAAATAAATTTCCATGTCCTCTAGGACTCTTGGCGAGATGGTGTTGAAGATCAAGATGTAAACTCTGGACATGATCTTATTTATGAAAATGAGCGTTGTGATTCTTTTGCATTCATTTGAGACAAATGTCGCTTCAGGTAACTCTTTCTTGTTTGTCTCCAGGAACATTTTCAGCAAGTACGTGTAATACTTGAAGTTCCTTAGTGATTGGAAGTTCACTAGTTGTTTATGTACATTATCAACTATGAATTTATGAAAACTGATACAGACTGACTGACTGGACTCGGACTGGAAAAAGGTTAACAGAAAACCTAACATGACCTTAACTACATATTTTTCATTATTTAAACCTAAAATAGGACTGAGTATGCAATAGGCCCACTAGATTTCAATAACCATGATGCTTACATTCATTGGAAAGAACAGAGTCTCGGGATAATGCTCAGGTTTAATAATTGTCTACAAAAATAGGGTTTTGACCTCGAGGGGACATTCCATGTAAACTATAACTAGCTTTTCTTCCTTGAAGGGTTCAGACGCTATGGATGGAGACTCTGGTATGTCGAGGGCGTATCAAATTGACGCGCTATCTACTTTTCACAGGACCTCTGACCCTAATTTATTTAAAACGACCTTCTCTTCCTGTGAGTATTGTTCTTCATACCAACCTATGAATTCTGGGAAAGGGAATGTGACTTCGACGGCATAAGGGACTATGGAGGCTTGGATCGCTTCAAGAAAGGGTATTTGTTTGCCTACATTATCTGACAAATTGGTTCTGGACACGGAGACGGGTGAGACATTTATTTTGGTGTCGAATGCATCAAAGTCTCTCTCAATTAGGGCTTCATCACTTGGTGAGGGATATTTCTCTGATACAGAAAAAACGACAAGATCCATGGCGATGATGAAAAATACCTTCGAATGAGTGGAAGACGTGTGAATTTGGTGAATTGTTGAGCTTAGGTTCGACTGGAGCGGTCGCACCACTTTTAACATTCAAATGATTTGAATAAAAACATAAAATGATGTCAAGGATCCCCCCTTTATATACACTTCCCAATATCGGGGACGAGGCAAAGTGGTTTGGGGTAGACTGTTGTTCTTCCCGATATGGATCCAGTGGCGCCACGTGGTCCTAAGCTGAAACCATGGTATTTTCATCGGCCCACTTTAAAATAATTAACCTCTATGCTATTTCTCTGCCCGATATGGTCTTTGATCGTTGACCTGTGGTGCCTGAGATCTGTGGCCCATCGGGCCCCATCAACTCTGCACTTCTGCTAGATTTATCTTTCTTCCACTAGATGTGGCCCTGTCCTCCAGTTTATTATTCCTCTACACCTGTTTAGCCCCTCGCTAAGTTCTGAAACTTGGATTCATCAAAAAATTGTTATGGTGATAACACCTTCTTCAGTTGTTTGTGTTATATTTCCCTTGCTGGTCCTCTATTATTGTGGCCACTATTTTTTACGGCTTCTATGTTGTGTTTGGTTTTATATTACATCACAAGGATGATGAGTATGATCTACCCTTGGCATTGGCACCTAACACCATTTAACATACAATATATGAGAATCAATCCACATAAACCACTAAGACTAAACATATAAACACAAATAATTGAGGCATTTATTAATCTAAATATCATGTAAACTTATCTACATTTGATTCCTGGGTCATTTACTCATGATTGAGGTGTTGTGTTCTCCGGGGATGCTAACAAGGTACCATATATTAATATTGAAAATTTAAGGAAATAAGTTAGGAATTTCTTGAATCCTATAACTAGAAAGTCGTATATCTCATACATACCTTTCCAATGGTATAAAGAACATGCAAAAGAGACACCCGAGTCAAAAGTTATGGTTGTTTTACAAAATGTAGTTTTTTAGGTTTCGAAGGAGTTAATGGGAACTCCTCCAATTTGCATCGAAGGAGTTGATGGGAACTCCTCTTATTTGCATCGGAGGATTTGATGGGAACTCCTCCAATTTGCATCACAGGAGTTTGAATGAACTCCAAAATTTTGAATCCGAGGCTGAGTTATGAACCTTTATGGGTGAAAGATGGAGGCTAAGTTATGGACTTCGTTGAGTGATTGTGTCGATGCACATACTTTCAAGTTATTCTAACAAGTGGTACATTTTTTTTAAATGTGGATATAAGGAAGATATTCTCTTAGTGAAATGATTTATAATGTTATTCAAGCATTTCGCCAATGTCACGACTGATGAGGCTAGTTTGGAAGAGATCTTCCTAACAGTTGTTGTGGCACTTTCGTGCATTAGATTTAGATTTTGTGAGTTGAGTTGGAATTGTAATGTCAAAATTCATACAATTATCATGTTTAGTGGATGAAAAATTAACTTTGACGGACGCCGAAAAATTGCACTCAAAGGCATTTTTTAATGAAACTTTGGGTCCTTCTTTCGCTATTGCTTCACCCAAATTTAATTCTACCAGTTTTTGTACCATCTGTGTTATATAGGATTTGAATTCAGCCATTGAATCTGAGGTAATGTGTCAGTAGAATAAATTTATAAATATGCCAAAATAGTCAATTGATGTTCAATACGCTTAACACTGTGTACGATCTGGGATGACCAATTTTCTTTTGGGATACATTTTTGAGCTAGCGTAAGACCAATAGGCGACATGGTTGACCCATCGAATGCTAAACAATGTTTTCACAATCAAGACTTAGCCATAGAATCAAGAAACACAAAGTAAAAAAGATGGTATGGTACATGAATGCGAGCTACTGGCGATGAAAACAAACTTAATTACGAATGCGGTCATGAAGTAGGTTAGGCATGGTAGGCATTGGTTATTAGTTATCCATATAGGCATGGAGAGCTTAGTCAATGAAAATGTTTGGGAGACTGACTAACAGGTGCAGGAAGAATGATTTGAGTTGGAGGAGGATGAGATCAACCTCAAGGTGAAGTTTAGCCTTGCTTTCAGAATTAGCATTGGTGAGAAGAGGAAGATCATCGTCAATGTGCTTGTTGACGGTGACGGGTCGACAATATTTCTTGGATGCATTGGGGATTGGCAAGGGAAAATTATCAACAAGTAGTGCATAGGTGAGGAAGAAACAAACCTTGCCAATATGTAGTGTAACAAATTGAAAGGGATGAGCATCGTTGATATGTAATGCATCGGTGAAAGTGGAAGGAAGTCATCCTATGAAAGGTGTGCACACGTCAAAGATAATCATGTGAACACTATTGATATGTCAACATTAATCACGTGCACTTCATCTATGATAAGAACATGTGTAGTGAGGTTTAGCGAAAGTGCGTTGGTGCATTAGTCAAGATCAAAGGATGGTGGCCTATGTATTGGTGAAGAAATCACTAGCACACCAATGTGGAGGTGGAAGAAGGATGTGTGCACCAGTATGCTATGTATTAGTGTAGGAAGAAGGAACTCGATGAAGTGTGAATCGATGGGTAGAAGTGATCGAGAGAGGAATTGGAAATGATAAGACAAGAAGATCGGGGGGAAGACTTAGGCTTAGCTATTAGCACACAAGAAAGAATGTGAGGGTTCTAGTAGGAATATTTGCAGGGGGGGGGAATTTATTGTCTTAGAGAGACACTAAGAGGGTAAAATTGGGAGGTTTTTGTGCGCTTGAAACACCTTGATAAATGAATGGTGTATTCCATGGGTCAGTGAGTTGAGAGGAAAATGATATTTTGGTTGGAACTATTGTTGGAGTTATAGAATTGTAGTATTTTATTTCTTTAAAGCATTGTGATGTAAATTTGTATATATGTATATTGGCATAGTGTGTGTTGGTTTGTTTAATTGTCTAATTAAATCATCCAATGTCTTCAATTTTCAACCCAGGGTAAGTATTTTATTACTAGGTTATTGTGCAATATATATGCGGACAAAGATTTCTCCTAACACTATCTAATAAATAAAATTCCACTAATCCTAAATCACACAGTTGCAACACAAATCACTGTGAAACAAAATAGATCCTTATATTAACTAAAAACTCCAATCAATAAAAATGCTTAAAAGAATCAATCCACCCTTTTACTAAAATTGAACCAACGATTAAGATATTATGCACTTTTCTAATTAACCAATCCTTACTTATAAACCAAATGGAATCTTCTTAGTGAAAATCACAAAGCACGCTGCTGGAAAATATCAAAACAAGGAACACATCTATCAATAAATTCAATCCTTTCTTGTAACCAACTAAAAGACACACTCTCACTGCATCAAGCAAATCCTCCCTGTAACTGAACAATCCTCTTGTAATTAAACTAAAGACACATTCTTATTGGAATTAATCATAATGTGATGAAATCAAATCTTGTTGTAATTAATCAGAAACACACATGCGGAATTGGAAATGAAACACTTGTTGCAATTAATCAAAAACACTCTCATGCAAAATTATAAATGAAACACTTGTTGCAATAAAATGGAAATACACTCGTACTTAATTGAAATTGAGAACACACCATTGATAAATTGGACTATAACAACTATGCTTAGAACAATTCAATTACATCAATCATCTGCACCAGAAATTAAACTAAGAAAAAGCAATAACAACACTATCTATCTCACACTAATATATTAATGGTACAGGATCAACAACCCTGCTAAAGAGGAGGGCCCTTCCTCCTTAGTAGGGGCAAGAAAAGTACAGAAAATACAACTTAATCACTCATAAATTGATACCACAAACTTTCCAGATCTCTATTATTCAAAATCAAAAGGTGCAGATACAATTGTTGTTACTCATTAGTTATCCAACTATTCTTTGTTTCCCAAAACTAGACTAAATTGGGAGCAAAGATGCTCCACCCTTTTAAACTTTTCTTCTTCTCTAATCTTAGAAAAATTACAATTATGAATGGCATTGAGAATCTTTCGATTCTCAAGTTTTTCTATGTCATCTTAATTAGGAAATACAAGAAGATACAAAATATTGTTTGTAAATAATTACAACTTGCATAATGAATTTTTATGGACATAGCCCGCTAAAATGTCCTATTTATCTGGGTTGATGACCCATATTTGTGACACACAATAATCATGACTTAAGATAAGACACGTAATCAAGGTGAACTGATCCTCTTCACAAGGGCCCACGTTTCAATGATCTAGTCAGCATCGTGCGGTGATCTCATGGTGGTAACAACGCCATGAAGTAGCAGCACATGCACACCATATATCGAAGTAACAACACATGTGAAACAACATCTCGGAGTAGAATCACCTCGTAGTAGTAGCACCTCGAAGTAGAAACACCTTTTAGTAGCAACACCTTTAAGTAGAAACACCTTGGATTAGTAGCACCTCATAGTAGCAGTTGGTTATTCTGCAAGATTCTTTAGCATTTTATCAGTAGTTACCCAACACAGACAACATCCTTCCCTGAATGTAGGAAAAAAATAAAGAAACAATGCATCAAATGGACTTAACATACGAGTGTAAAAAAGGTTACTCCTAGACCATAATAGCCATGAGAAAGGTTTGAATAATAAGGGAAATTTAAGAGACAAATAGAAGAATGATGGAAAAAATGGGTGCAATTCCCAAAACCCAACATCATCCCCCAATTAAAGCAACTGCATGTCCTCATGCATCCCATTAGTCTTATTCCACATTCTCATGATGTGTATGAAGTGTAGTGAGGTTGTATGAAGTTAAAGCGGCCTTGTACCCATTACACATCAGAATATCCATCCAACAATATTTCTCATGTTGCACTTGATATTATTGTTGGTATTGTCTTATAGGGATTCAAATACGAGGAAATCTATGTCTAAGGCTGAGACACCTAGATCGACACTTCAGCATGCATTCCATATACTTATTTACTCTCTGTAAAGTGTGGTTAATGTTTGGGTACCCATATGGGTCTCTTCTTCTCAATGTCTCATCAGAGCTTTCCCACCTAAGTTGACTACCATCCAGGGAATATTTCAACTGCATATTGATACATCTGGGGAAGATATCCAAAATAAATAGTCGAAGCTAAACCAAAGTAGAAAATAGTTAATATGCATCCATGATTCGATTATGTCCCTTGATTATTTTGGTGGCAGGGGTAGGCTTCCCCCTAACCCATAACCATTTATTGTCCTAAGTTTCTCTGATGCTATCATGGGATACCTTCCATTTTTCTTGGTTTCTGATGAATGAAGTGAAATATCTCAATTGAATGTCTCCAACATAAGGAGATAAGTTGAATTTCCTCTCCCCAAATAGAACATATTCATTCAAGTAAAGTTCACATAGAAGGTGTTGGTCTGCAAGACTGCTCTCGAAGAAAGTATTCAAAAAGGAAATGGCAGTATGAAAAATGAAGTCCCTACTCATTCGCAAGAATATGATTACAATGAGGCTCTGAAGGCATTTTTATGATAAGAAGGAATGCCAAAACCCTAGACATCCAAAAACCTAACCCTAGGATATGAAACGCCAAAAGTCATGTGGGCCCCGTTTGGGTAAGTTAGTACATTAACTTCTCGAGGTTGTAAATTTTTCATATGATCTTTGTTTTAGGCGCGTGATATCCCATTGGAAAGGTCTTTTTGAGAACTATGCATTACACTGTTAAAGTCTAACTATGTCTACATTTTGACTATGGCGAGCCAAAATAACATTGTTTAGGGCCCCAAAACGGACCTGGAAGTACAACAAGATGTGTTGACATGAAAACATACAAAATAATCCAATTGGATTAGGTGGGAGGCCACCAGTATCCACTTGGAAGATGTGTAGGGCTTCAGACAACCCCAGAAGTGTAGAACACACTATTACAAATAAGTATAGAAGAACGTGTTGCATTAAAAACTGACAACAGGAGCCAGTTGGAACAGGTGGGTGGCCACCAATATCCACCTGGGTCAATCCTCCCCACTTAGGAATCAATGGTCTCCATTACGTTGAGTGCCCAGGGAAGAGGGGAAAGCATTTTCTGAATCTGAAGCTTGGTGAGTTTCATGCCTTGTTGGAGAAGTTGTGTTTCTTGGCTTGTGGAAAACTGTCACAAACCTGTTGTTGGAGGGGTTGAATCTATTCCACCAACCTTTTGTCTCTGGGTTGGATGGGGCATTATGTAGGCCCCATTGTAGGTGAAGAAACAATATCTTATGTCTCTTCGACAATCTGTCTTTGTTGGATAGAAGGTGTTGAGGCTGCAGCGGTTGTAGTGGTCTTATGTGCATCCTTTGAATAGATTGTGAAGAGGATGAATTTTGCAGTATGAGAGATTACCTTGTGGTGTGTTTTTGGTGGAGAAGTAGTCAGAACTACCTCTGGTATCATGTAGATTTGACCTTCCAAAGTAATAATGACACTACAGGATCTACACTCATAGACAGCATGATTTTTCTACATATATGGTTGGCCTAAAAAACATCACAGACATTAAGAGGGGAAATATCACACACTACCTCATCCTTGAAGGGATGGATGCTATAGGACAAGTGACACTACTGGCTGACGTGAAGATATCGTCCCTGGTAAAGCCACTCAATGTTGTATGGTTGTGGGTGTGGTGTTGTTGACAACCCCAACTATTTAACGAACTTAGTTAAGATGAGGTTCTTATGGTTGTTGTTATCAACAATGAAATGAAATCGAGTCCCTTTCACCCACATTTTTTAATGGAAGAGGCGCTCCCCCTCTTCAGGATCTACTGGTTCTTCTAGTTGAATTGTTTTGGTTGCGACAATAGCAGTGGAGTCTACGTCGTTGATCTATCTATTTTCAATATTTTCTGGATCGGATTCTGAATCAGGGTTCGACTCTGTGTCTTTGGCCTCGAACACCAATGATTTTTTTGAGCAACATTCATCAGTGTTGTGCCAGGGGATTTTTTGGAAGTCACACTGCTTCCCAGTGTCATTCTTTGTCTTTATTTTAACCTTTTTGTCATGTGTCTTGGACTGGTTGTCTAGAGGTTGTTGGTTAGGGTCATCTTTACCATGCTTTGGTTGTTGCAGATTTGCAGACCTGGATTCCCATTTGTTTTGGTGCCTGAATTTCTACTCGATTTTGACAACATATCGATAGGCAGCTCCCAATGATGAGATGTTTAGGAAATCCATTTTGATTTGGATGTACCTATGTAGAGCCCCATGGTATTTTAGAACCATATGCCTCTTGGAGTCCTTGATACCCATCTTCGTGTGCAAGGTATGGAAAGTACTTGTGAACTCCAGCACTGTTTGGCTCTTCTCTTGCTACAGTGTGGTCCATCTCATGTACTGGTCTTCATAGTTATCAACAGGATAGTATTGTTCTTTGACCACATCCACACAAAAATCCCAAGTGGGCTCGGCCCCATATATTCCATATTCCTCTATGGAAATTTTCTCCCAGCAAGTTTCCCACCAATGTTTGACATGGGGGAGAGACTTGAGGAGTGCGAAGGTGATCTTTTCCCTGTCGGAAAAATTTTGAGCAGAGAAATAACCTTCTAATAGATTTAACCATTTTTCTAGGGCATCTGAATCTATCTAACCTTCAAATATGGGAATATCAAAATTAACTTGTAACTTGAAGGGAGAGGTTCCTCCAAAATGGCCACTTGATGAAAATGTGCATGTTGTTATCTACAGGCATTGAAGAATGTGTGCAAAATTCTCCATCATTTCGTCCCTCTGTCGCGCAAGAGCTTTCTCAAGAAATAGGTTAATAGAATCTATGATCCATCGTTTTTCGTTTTTGTTGCCATCGAGAGTTTCTTGGGTGTGCGAGAGTGATTGTCCTCAAGAGAGACAAACTCAAGACCCAATTGGCTATACTCGGACGTCGTCGGGGACATGCACTGAAAAAATGATCAAGAGCAGCATGCTTTGATACCATTGATCCAGATTATGTTCGAAATGAAATGAAAGCAGACAAATTACAATGAAATACTGATGAAAATTGCCAGAAATAGAGAAATACAGCAATACTTGATTTCTATTAATGAAAGAATTGTAAAGAGACTATAAAAATACAGAGTGCAAGACTCATTAGAATGGTGGCAGCTTTATCTCTGAGAAGAGATGTGATGACTACGCTCATTCACAAGAAGATGATTACAATGAGTCTCTAAAGTCCTTTTTATGATAAGCAGGAATGTCAAAACCCTAGACATCCAAAAACCTAACCCTAGAAGATGAAACGCCAAAAGTCATGTGGGCCTCATTTGGGTAAGTTAGTATATTAACTTCCTTGGGTTGTAACTTTTGCATACAATCTCTATTTTAGGCACGTGATAGCCCATTGGAAATGTATTTTTGAGAACTATGCACTACCTCGTCAAACTCTGACTTCGTCTACAATTTGACTGTGGCGAGCCATAAAAACATTGTTTAGGGCCCCAAAACAGACCTGGAAATATAGCAAGATGTGATGACATGAAAACATACAAAATAAGTCAGTTGGATTAGGTGGGAGGCCACTAGTATCCACCTGGAAGATGTGTAGGGATTCAATCATCCCTGGAAGTGTAGAACCCACAATTACAAATAAGTACAAAAGAACGTGTTTCACTAAAAACTGACAAGAGGAGCAAGTTGGAACAGGTGGGTGGCCACCAATATCCACCTGGATCAACTTCAATTGAAAATTGACTTTCAAATTGGGCTCTTGGGTGGGCGCAACATTGATTCAACAACATGTTAGGACCCTGAAATGCCCCTTTTTCACTACACCTTTTGATCATTCAACCTTCTCATTCCTAAGCTAAATGATTATTATAATGCGCACCAAGACCTTTTTTCCCAAGGTACGAACTATTCATCTTTCTTTTATGTTTTCATTTACTTAGCATGTTTGATTGATAACGTTCACATATTTTACCCATAAAATAATTCAACTAATGATCAAAGTGTTAGAACAGCCCACTTCAAGAAACTCGTTGTTGTCACAGCTATGCGCAATTCCCGGAAGCTGTTACAGGACTTCTGCAACAAACACCCATCAATCCTGGAAGCTATTTCACAATTGCTACGACAGAAGCTTGTTAATCTTGGAAGCTGTTACAACAGATGCCACCAGTCTTGTTGTGATATGACTGATGCAACACCTGTTGATTAGAATGCTGGCTCACGATGTTGATGAAGGAGAATTCAAGATTTGGTATTAATGATATCTAACGAACAGCTTGAGAATCGAGGATTCTCAGGACTGCTCTTTTTTTGAACTCTGATTGACTCTGACTATGTCTATAAATAGCAGAGCTTTTGTAATGTAAAGGGTTGTTAGTCTTTTGGCTTGAACTGAAGAAAGGAACGATTATTGTACACATACATCTTTTTGGAATTGAATGAAGAAGTGGATTCAATTTCTTTAGCAGACTGTAACCTATATTTTTGAGTGGATTAAGTGAGAAGGAAAGGGCCCACCTTCCTCACCGATTCCCCTCTGTTTCGAATTCTAGATTTAGTCATTTTCATTGCAATTGGTTTAACTGTTAGATATTTTTGAATACAACTGTTGTTACAGTTTATTTCTTTCTTGGTAAATGCGCATAAACTTGACTCATGAGAATTAGAAGTCAGTTGTTGAACATGGCTGGAGAACTACTTTTCCTTTTTCTGCATTAGGTTAAAAGCTTGTTTTGGAAAATTAAAAGTGTGAAGTAGGTTCTTGCAATTAGTAGATTTCCCTTCAACAATAGTATAGAATCTCTTCCTGCAAAAGTAAATTAGAAAGTTAGATTAAGGTAGGAAATTCATGGTCTTTGTACATTCACCAGTTTAAATTGCAATTATGATTTTGATTCTGTAGCACTCCAGTTGTATCAGCATAATTGTGTTAGCAATATTGTTTGTTGGATTTTGTTAAGAAGAACTTCCCTACTGCAATTAGATTAGAGATGCTTTCATAATCTAGCAATGAGGATCAGGTAAACAATGAAAACACTATCTCTACCCTGGTTTTTCCTATTTCTGATGTTCCCACATGAGGGATGGATCCTATGAAAAACATACCTCTCTCAGCCCTCCCAAATTTTCATGGATTATCTATTGAAGATCTGGATGAGTTTCTGTTTGAATTTGACATTTTGTGTAGAAGCTATGACTACACTACCACTGCGCAGAAGCTCAAACTGTTTCCAGCCACATTAAAAGGAAATGCGTTAAGATGGTTCATGAGCCTTGGAGGGGAAAACATTTCAACTTGGATGCAAATGAGGCAGCTTTTCCTACACAAATACCAAGACTATTGTCGAACAAGGGAACGCAGAAAGGAGCTGTTCAAAATGTCACAGAAGGAGGACGAGACCCTTGAAGACTTTGTGGAGTGACTCCAATACAATCTACAGCGGTCTGGCCATCCGGATGTGAGTAAGGACATTTTGAAAACCATTTTGCTAAAAGGAGTTAGAGAAGATTTCTTAGATATGTTGAATATGCTTGGTAAAGGAGATATATCTAAGGAATCATATGAGGATATTGTAGACCTCTGCAAAAGTTGTTCTCGAGGATCTACAAGGAATAAGTCAACTGCCAAGGATACTACTTTTTCAAGGGTACAGAATTCAGCAAATGGAGGAGCAACAAGAACAGAAATAGGTAATCTATTAGAAAGTTTCAAAACATAAATGATTAACTCTTTTGCCTCACAAATGGATACTTTGCAGGTCAAACAGAAACAAGCAGAACCAGAGAAAATATTATGCATTTTCTGTCCAAAATGCAGGAAGAAACATCCACCAAGGGAGTGCCCACTGAACAGTGTCTAGGTATGCCTTATTTGTGAATTAGACCATCCCACTGACCAATGTGCTTCTCTACCAGGGGTAAAAGCATCAATGAAGGAAACTAATGAGGAAGCAGAGGCTATCTATCTGATCACACAAAGGAGACAATGGCAGCGAAGAGGTCAAGGTATGAATTCTCAATTCTCTCCTCCAGCATTTAACTATTGGAACAATCATCTACCATATGGCCAGTTGAATGCTCCCCCTCCAAATCCAATGCCACCCTCTTATCAGGATCCCAATGCATGGTTACCTATGCCCCAACAACCGAATCACTATGGGAAATGGAACCCATATGGGAGAGGTCCTCAACAACAACTCAGTTATCCAAGCCAACACCAACCAAACTTCTTTCAACAACAGTTCCAACCCCCATACCAGCAGCAACAGCT
>JASDQU010438503.1:23140-37021 GCA_032191745.1 Picea mariana
AATACAATTCTATATAAGTCACGATAAAAAGATGTTGGATCATATGTCCCAAAACTCCTTTTATGTTTGGATGTATCTATGCAGACCACCACAATACTTGAGCGCTAGATTTCACTCAGAGTCTTTAATACCTAGCTTGGTGCACAAGGTATGGAAGACATTGGTGAACTTTGGCACTATTTGATCCCTTTACCATCGTAGTGTGGTCCATCTTGTATATAAGTCGTCATAGCTTCCAATAGGGTAGTGTTGTTCCTCAATAGCATCCTTGAAAGAACTCCAAGTGGGTGCCACTACAAATAATGTAGATTCCTCTGTTTCCTTTTACTCAAAAACAGTCTCCCACCAATCTTTGACATGGGGGACGGCCTTAAGGAGCGCAAATGTAGTATTTTCTCTATTGAAAAAGTTATGGAAAGAAAAATACCCTTCTAGAAGAGCTAACCATTTTTCTACAACATCTGCATCTATTTGACCTTAAAATATAGGAATATCAAAATTGATTTGTACCTTGAAGGGGAAGGTACCTCCGCTCTAGGAAGATGTGTCACATGTTAGCAGTCGTTGAAGGATTTGCACAAAATTATCCATCATCACGTTCATTTGTCACGCAAGGGATTCCTCAAGAAACAATTTAAAGGGATATCCCTCCCTATCATCTCTCTTTTCTTCTCCCATGGGTGGTCGTCGGGTTCGGTGAGCTTGATATTGAAAAGGATCAATTGGTTCAAGTCCCAACTGCTTATACCCTGACCTCGTTGGGGACATGCACATAGAAACAAATTAAGAATAGACCGCTATGATACCACTGATATAGATTTATGAGCGGAATGAAATGAAATATAGATATATAACATTAACACAGATATACAAAGAACAATAACAGAGATACCGTGAAACTTAACTTCTATTCAATAAAGAAATATGTTGAAACTATAAATGCAGAATGAAACAATATTGCTCGAATGGTGGTAGTTAATCTCTGAGAAGAGATGTGGTTTCCATGTGCATGCACCTAAGCACACTACAATGAGGCCTCCAAGCCTTTTTAAAATCAAGAAATAATCAGAAAACCCTAGGCATCCAAAAACCTAACCCTGGGAGATGAAGTGCCAAAAGTCATGTGGTCCCTAATGGGGTCAGTTGATACATCAACTTCTCGGGATCCTAACTTTTGAATACAATATTTTTTTAGGAACACAGTAGCCCATTGGAAAGGTCTATCTGAGGACTACACATGTTTTCATCACACTCTAACTCTGTTTTCAATGGGACTGTGGTGAGCCCAAAAAATGTTGTTTAGGGCCTCAAAACGACCCCAAAATTTTAAGACCCGAAAATCTAGAAAAAATTTCCAAGATGAAAACTGTATGCGAGCCAGTTGGAAGAGGTGAGTGGCCACCAATATCCATTTGGATCAGATACAATGTGGATCCATACCTCCATGACATGATCTGATCTAGCCATGAAATAATACGCAGTGGAGCTACGATATGACAAAAACATAGCCACAGACCAATACAAAGTGGATCTATGTTACAGTGTATACATTAGTGAGATTACCAATATGATGGTTATACTAGAATATACTTTATACTCAAATGATCTCCAACATACCCTGGGAAAAGCGTATAACAGAGTGAGAGCCCAACCCAAGGTCTTCATCCCGATCCTAAAACAATACGATTATAGCCATGTGAATAGATGTCTTGATGTCAAACATGGTAGAAACCACTTGATTATCGGTCATTTAATGTATATCGTTAACAATTGTGAGGGAAATCACCAATGATTACAATGAATGCCAAGGTACCCTAGTACATTCTAGTGAATGTGAATAAATGAGCTGAAGTCGAACATTTGTGGAATCTGTTATCTCCCAATAAATTTTCATTTGTATTTAAGCCTTAGGTAGTTTTTGAGTCTGTGTTTTCCTTAGTCATTCAACATGATCCATCCTTCATTGATTCCAGACACCAAGTCTTGGTCATGTCAAACGATGTCTATAGATGAATAAGTGGTCATTAAGGCCATTGTCCTAAGTTTTTATGGCCAAAGTCAAGTCATGTATATCCTAAAAGTGAGTCAGGTATCATAAAAGTCGGTTTTTGTCCTTAATAAGCCATCATTTGCTTTCAAGTCATGATTTGACCTTCTTTCTATCATTCCTCTTCATTATGATGATTTCGTAGCACACCTAGTTACTTTTGTACATAAAGTGCTACCAACTCAGTGATCGTTGTCAATGCACTCATCATTTTTATACATGGTGTGCTACCAACTCGGAGGAAAAGATCTGTTTTGAAATTTGAAAACTTCTGAGGTGAAAACATTTATCAAGAAGGTTTTTCAAAGTTCCTAGATCATCATCAAAGTATTGAGACCCTCTTCTAAGCTACAACTCGCCATCAAAGGAAATTACTAAGGTTTGTAGAAACAAAGAAAGTTGTTTTTAGAGTTTGCTTCTAAATTCTCTCTGTGCATAAGTGTTTTACAACAGATGCTCATACATCTGATGGATCCAAAGAAATACCCCATCCCCAGGAAGAGGTCAGGATTTGTGGTTATATTCGAGTCCACTAATACCACTCTGATCGAACAAAACCCTAACCATGTGGACTCCTTCAAGCGCATGGGATGTTGAAGGTTTTGTCATAAGCTCGAAGGATATCATCTGGAGGTTTCAAGAGACTTTGTGCAGAATTACAGGAATGGTAAGACATAGTTTGGACCCTTGGAAATCCATTTGACAGTGGATTTGATTGCGGAAGTGATTGAGATCCCTAGGACAGGGGAACTATGGTTCAAGGCAAGGAAACTAGAAAAGGAGGACTGGTGTCAAGACATGCTCAAGCCTCAGCATAGGGGATCTGATTTGGTGAAGGGTGTGCCAAGGAAGTGGCTACTAGAGGAGTATGATAATCTTTTGTTCATCATCCAGATATTTTTAACTTGTGAAGGGAGATATAGTTGGGTTTTGCAATACCATTTCAAACTACTTCTCCATTTCACTAGTAAGAAGGAAATAGACTTACCTTACTTCTTTTTCATGAGTTTGCAAAGAATGATTTCATTTGCACAACGAAATCCTGGTAAAATCCAAAGGTCCATTTTTCACCATGCATTAATCAAACTCATGGTCATTGAACAGTTGAAGAGGGAAGGGAAGGATTGGCCCACTTTCTTGTTTGTATCTAATTACCAAATTGACCTGCCTCTTTCTCCTTTAAAACTCAAAAATCCTAAGAAGAAGACTGCAACACCTCACACTGCTCTCTTTTCTCCATCATCTGAGATAGCACAGTCCTCTTCTCCCACTGCTCCCTCTTCTCCATCATATGAAACACCACAGTCCCCTCAAGACCACATGCCTCGAGAACCTTTACATGTCCAAGTATATAAAAGAGATAATAGAAAAGGAAAGGCTAAAGAGGTGATTATTGAATAACAATTAGAGCCTCATGTGGATCTTCCTCCAATGGATATTGAAGATAATATTCAGACTATACAAGCTAGAATTGGTAAACCAACCCTCAGAAGGTCATCCAGGAGAAATCTTGTATTAGCAGAGGAATATCATCAAAGTGTTGATGTTATAAAACCTAGAACTAGGTTATCAAGATTGAAAGTTTCTCATATTGAAAAGGAAGCACCTGAGGCCATAGTCCAATTGAGTGAATCTCCACCAGATTCAGCTCCAGATACAGAACAAGGACCTAAAGCTAATTGGGCTCAATTATTCAAGGATGCAGACAGACAACTCAAAGAAGTCTAGGAGAAGAATCAGAAACTACATCAAGAGAATGTCACACTCAGCAGACAACTTTCAAGTCAAATATATGAACTAGCAGGGGAGTGTAACCAGCTCAAGAGGAACATCATAAAAAAGATGATTCAGAGGAAACAATTGGTTAATGTGTACAAACAGAACCTCAGCTTGAGAGCAGACACTAGAAATTTTGTTGAAGACATATATTTGGTCAAGAATATTCTTAGCAAGAAGAATTTGGAAATATTCTTAAAAGAAACTACTTCTCCTAGTTCTCCCAAGCAAGGTTATTGATTCAAAGGTTGTTTCGAGGTTTTGTGATTAATGGTTGTTGACCTATGATGAACTAATATGTTTTGAAGTCTTATGACGGTGTATGGAAATTACTTTAAGGAAGCATGTATGGATATATGGTTATTGAGATGAATTCTGAGTAATCTCAATAAGGATAGCAAATTACAGTAATATGTGTTTTGATGAGACAGACTCTCAGCCTTCAAGATCATTTTTCAAGCAATTTTGAAGTGTTTTGGAAAGATTGGCACCTATAGGAGTTTGCAGCGCAGACTATGTTTTCTCTATGTAGTGCGCTACCAACTTGTCAACCTTTTGCGTGTAAGATTTTTGGTCAAAGTTGACTTGATTTTCAGCATTCAGTGGGTGAGTCATTGCTCCAGGTGTGAGTGATTCTTGGAGTGATAACAAATTGGCATCGTTGTCGAGGAAAGGAATGTGAAGCAAGCTTCCCTGGGAGACGACATAGTCCTAGCTTTTGATGATAGACAAAGGTAGGGAATTAGTTTGTCTGTAATCTTCTATCTGGAAACTCCATTAGTACATTGTGGCTCCTAAGAAGGAACATACTCAAGCAAATCCTCAGTAGCCACTAACTGATTCAGTATCTGATCCTGAGAGGATCATCAAAGAAGGAAAGGCATTCCAGAAGGTATCTTCAAGTTCAGGTATCTCTAGAAATCCCTCTATATCGTTTCCAAAAAATCCATTAATAAAACAAACACTTGTTGAATCTATAAGCTCAAAGACAGATAGTGAAAAAATAGTTTCAGAATTTCAAGGATCTTCTTATCTTACTCAAGTAGATAGTTCACCATTTTTTGAAGAAGACAATTGCTCATCCTATATAGAATCTTCTCAGTCTGAAACAGAACCAAACTCAACCTACATCCATACAAATCTTCCTGCAGTTGAGTTTGTCTTACATGAATTGTCTATAAAAGGAGAAGAAAAAATTGCCAAGTTATTGTCTAAATTCTATAGAGATTTGTATTCCCCTTCTTCCATTGCAAGTCCATAAATACCTTTCTCTCTCATTACCTCACCTTCATCCTCTATATCAACCTCATATCAATCCCTAGTGATCCAAACTTCCAATACATCTACATCTACCACTATCATGGCAGCAACACCTCAAAATCTCACTAAGATGGAAAGAATCATAGTTGTTAGATATGCACCATTAGTATTTCCTAATCCTTTGAATGCAATGCCTACTGGAGATTATCAAAAGTACATGCCTAAATTTTCAGGGATAGAAGAGATCGCAGCTGAAGAGAATCTTGAATTATTTTATAGTTATGTTGATAACTTAAATATCACATAGGAGGATGTATGGATGAGAGTGTTTGTGCAAAGTTTAGATGGAGAGGCTGGGAGATGGTTTAGAGAATTAACACCAGGATCCATAACAGGTATTGAAGGTTTTGATGATACTTTCTTAAAACAATGGGGGGATAAGAAGGATTTTATTTACTACATTACAGAGTTTGGGAACTTGAGAAGGGAAAGTGGTTAATCAGTGTCATACTTTACCAAGAAATTTTACCGAATGTATAGCAAGATCCCAGCTGAAATCAATCCTACTACTACCTCTAAAAAAATCACATATGTTAATGCCTTTGATTCTGAATTTTGCTTGTTGTTAAGAGAAAGGAGGTATGTTACATTAGATGATATGTAGGATGCAGCACTTGAAGTGGAATCTAACATCCTTGCTGCAGAGAAGTTGAAAGGTAGAGGTGATAGAAGGAAACAAAAAGGAGAAGCCCCATCATCAAGTGTTGATCCCAATATTGAAAAGATGGCTAAGATGATCGATATTTGAATTCTGAATTGTCCAAGATGAAGATTGAAAACAAGAAGCCTATAAAAGGTAGAGATCCTAATGCTTTTATTCCTCGAAATCCAAATCCTTATAGAAGACATAATGAGCAACGTCAGATTTTACAAAGGAATAGAAATGCTAATGAGGATCAGAATATTAAAGCCCCTTTTCAGAACAAAGTAATGGAGGAAGATCAGCCAGAAGAAGATGATGAGATTCATTGTCTGGGAGATAAAGGTGATGCATGTTTCTTAACACAATTTTCTTATGAAGAAGCTTTGATTAGTCAGCAGGCTAATCAAGACTCAAATGATGGATGTATTTTTCAAGTTGATGATCAGAATAGGTAAAATATGATATCTAAACGAATTCATAGTAAGCAAGATGAGAAATCTCCTCCCAAGAAAGTTGTTTCCCCTACAAAACAGCAACCAAGTAAAGATCAGGCTCAAACAAAGAATCAAGTACTTCTTAAAGCTCCTCTGCAAGAGGTAGGAAACCCTGACAAAGTTCCTTTTTCATTCATCTTTGAATCAGAAATTTAGAAGGTAAAAATTCTCATACCACTCATGGAATTAATGAAGAATGATACCTTCAAACAAACCATCCTCAAATCCCTTGAACCTAAATCCATGCCAGTTGTTGTTGATGTTGTAAACCTCCAATATTATAAGCCTACTATTGTCCTTAGTCCAATGGTTGAAGGCCGTGAGGAAACCTCTCCACCTTTTTATGTCTCCTTGAACATCCATGATAAAATTCTGCATAATTGCCTTTTAGACAAAAGAGCTTCTCATAACCTCATGCCAAAAGCAGTCATGGATGAGTTGGGTTTGGAAATTACCAAGTCTTATCATGATTTATTTTTATTTGACTCTAGGAAGGTTAAGTGCCTTGGCTTGAGTAAAGATCTAGCAATTTACTTATCCCAGTTGCCCATGAGGAGCATGGTAATGGACATTGTGGTAGCTGATGTGCCACCCAAATTTGGTATGCTTTTATATAGATCATGAATAAAGAGGCTAGGATGCACCTTTCAAAATGACCTTTCTTATGCAATTGTCCCAGTCTTTGGAGGGGGACAAAGGAGATTGTATAGGGAAGCACAATTAGCCTATACTATCAATGATGAGAAGGAGCCTACTAATCATCCCATCTACTCAGTTGAAACAGGTTTGGGATCTTGTATACTTCAAATTGATGATTCTTAGTCATCATATTTGCATCTCAGAAAGCCTATTTGCCAATCTTCAGAAGTGGAAAGCACTCTTATATGGAGTACGTTCTTCGATGGTGCTTGTTCAAGAGAATTTGCAGGAGCAGGTGTTGTTTTTGTTTCACCTTCCAAAAAAAAAATTCATTTGTCCTTCAAGTTGGATTTCAAGGTGACAAATAACATAGCAGAATACGAAGCCTTGGTCTTGGGCTTAAATGTTGCTAAGGACATGAATATTCAGGGGCTGAAAGTATATGGAGATGTTGATCTAATAATTCAACGAATCAAGAACACTTTTCAAGCCAAACATGTCAGGATTAAGACATATAGAGATGAGGTATGGAATCTCATTGATTCTTTTCTAGCATTCAATATTTCATATATTCCTAGAGCCATGAATCAACTTGATGATTCATTAGTTGTTTCAGCTAGTACCTTTAATCCACCATTGCCAGCAAAGCTTAACTATGAAATTCAAGTGAAATATAGACCCTCCTTTCCAGACAATGTAAAGTTTTGGAAAGCGTTTGAATATGATGAGGAATTGGTTAGATTTCTAGAAGTTATAGATGAGTTTTCATCCCTCCATACAAATCACGAAAATGAAAATGTTGAAAAGGTCAAAAATCCTAAATTGAAAAACAAAATTGGACGCCATGATATTATTCAACTTCCTAATAATCAAATCCCAAGGGGATCGCTAACACTTGAGAATATTTTTGACCAGAATGATGTGCCTTTGAAGCCTGATAAGAAAGAGGAAGACCTTGTTGTCTTTAATTACAACTTAGGAGATGAACAGTGCCCAAAAACCACAAATCTATCCACACAATTGACTGCAGAATAGAGAGTTGATTATGGCAGCCTGATGAAAGAATTTTCAGACATTTTTGCATGGGAGTACAGTGACTTAAATACATATGACACTCAAGTGATTGAGCATAAAATCCCTTTGAATAAAGAAGCCACTCCATTCAATCAAAAACTAAGATCTATCAACCCTCTTCTTCTACCCATAATGGAAAAGGAAATTAAAAAGTTATTGAATGCTCAAATTATCATTCCACTAAGATATTATGAGTGGGTTCCTAATTTAGTTTCTATTAGGAAGAAGAATGGGGAAATTAGGTTGTGTGTTGACTTCAGGAACTTGAAAAAGTGTTCTAAGAAAGATAACTTCTCTTTGCTGAAGATGGAGCATATCTTGCAAAGAGTGTCTAGAGCTAGTGTCATGTCTTTTATTGATGGTTTTTCAGGCTATAACCAAATCTCAGTACATCCAGATGACAGAGAAAATACATCCTTCACAACTCCTTGGGGTACTTTTATGTATGCCAAGATTCCCTTTGGGATTATGAATGTTGGGGCCACCTTTCATAAGACCATGGACATTTCCTTTGTAGGTGAGAAGGATAAGTTTGTTTTGATATATTTGGATGATCTAACAATGTTTTCTCACAGCCATAAAGAACATTTTCAACATTTGAGGAAGACATTCTTGAAGTGAAGAAGGTATGGGCTTTCACTCAATCCAAAGAAGTCTTAGTTTGCATTGAAAGAAGGTAATCTTCTGGGGCACATAGTGACTGTTGAAGGAGTAAAGATTGACCCTGCAAGAGTATTGATCTGAAAATAGAAGGCTGACTTGTTATGCTATGCAAGCACCCTCTACTTCATTAAAAATAAACTTTACAGGACCTTGCTTCATGTGTTAAAATATGCAAGAATAATTTATGTGCCAAGTTTATGTATCTTCTTTTAAATGCTTATGTGTGAGGTCTTTGCAAGATTAATTATGATGTTTTCATAAATACAACAACAAAGATAACTTGCAGCAAATAATAACCAGCAAACACTCACAACAAGAACAACATGATAAAGGAGTTCACCCCTCTCCGGGCTACATCTCCTTGAGCCTCCATCAATGAACTTGGCTCTCTAGGATTAATTTTTCAAAGATTCTTTTACAAGCTGCTGCTCAAATCCAATGGAAATTCTGGCTATACCATTGGGATCAGAATACATAAAAACCCCAAAAATGACTAATAAAACTCTGAAAACGGATCATGGCTCATCCGGGCATGACCTCTTCTACATGTGGCCATAAGCTTCACTAAGCTTCTCTTTGGAAAAAACACCTGTAAAAGTCCTCAAAAGCCTCTGAAACCTGTCCCAATGTGTTCATAGCATAACAATTAGCCAAAAATGACTATTCAGTCATAGAAAACAAACTTGGACTCACCAAAACATGACCTCAATCAATGAGGGCTTCAAGCTCCCTAGAGCTTCCTGAAACTTCAATAGTTAAAAACCTGCAAAAGAAGTCTTCAAGTGGCTTTGAAAATAGTGTCAATGGAGTCAGAACGTCCAAAAACCCCTAGCTGGGCTTTTACGGCACCTCATTCGGCCAAAAAATGAAGAAAATAGACCTCCTGCCATTCTCTTCCTTCAAGCTTGTTGTCTCTGGTTCGCCAAAACGCACCTCCTGTATGTTCAACCCAGAACATGTTCCAAAACACGTGCTTAAACCCAGCACCCGCGCATAACCAAAAAACGGATCAAACTATAGGATGGTTAGGGCGCCTCCAGCCCCTAACCACCAAGACCACGGTCACAAGGTCCTCCATACGACCTCACGCAATAGCAAAAGGGGGCTCAGTTTACAAGGCAAATAAAACAATGACAAGTGGCAGTAAATGGTATAATCATTGAAACCAACCAAAATTCCCGCGCATTTGTTTTAACTGTGGTCATATATTAAACACATAATAAAACCGTGGTTCAAATCATTGTAAACGCGCCCTCCGTTGCATATGATATGGTCACATGCGAAACCGAGGGCTAGCTCTGTTTGCAAAACAAAACTCCCGCACGCAAATATTATGGTATGGTCGTATGTATACAGTGATACGACCGTGGGTTGGGGCTAAGCCCCTGCCCGACCCCCTGTCGTATGCAACATTAAACGAATTTAAATAGAAATAAACCCATATGCATAACAGGAACCAACGCGTGGGCTATTGGTAGCCCACGCCGTGTGAAGGTGCTCCACCATGCGGGAGGTCCAGGGTTTGATCCCCATGGACTCCATAAAATTTTAACAACCAAACCAATAGCCAATAAAGGGGTGCCATGTGGAAGCCCAGGACTGGGCCACATGGCACCAAAACATTTGCCAAGATAATGCCACATGTCATCAAATGATTCGCCCAAATCTGCCAATCCAAAACTGCCACGTCAGCATGTGTCAACTCATCTCTTCCACGTCACCTCTACCACGTCATCGTACGGTCATGCCACGTCAGCCTGTACGGACTGTACAGTCAACGTCCTTTTTTTCCCTGTTTGACGATTCAAACAAATCGCGATATCTCTCGCTCCCGACGTCCGTTTGAACCCAAACGAGTTGCGTTGGGTTCATAACGATGAGGGATACGCTCTTGTTCATTTTGAGGCAATTCCAAGAACTTTTATTTTTGAGCTAAAATTTGACCCCTGGTCCAGATTTTGATCAAGTATAAGCTATTCAGAAGATATCCATTCCTAGATCTAAGAAAGACATTCAATAATTTCTTGGAAAGATTAACTTTATTAGGAGATTTATTCCTAATTTTGCAAAATTGATTAAACACATCAATGGTATTCTGAGAAAGGATTCAGAAGTTAAATGGAATGATGCAGCAAGGGATTCTTTTGAAGCTATTAAGAAAGCTCTTATGTCAGCTCCTACTTTGATCAACCCATACTATTGTAAATATTTCTACATCTTTTCATTTGCATCTAATGACACAATTGAAGCAATGTTACTTCAAAGAAATGATCAAGGTCAGGAACAACCAGTGGCATTATTTAGCAAGACATTAAGAGATGTTGAGGTAAAGTATGATCCTATTGAAAAACAAGCTTATGCTTTGATCAAGTCACTTAAGGATTTTAGGATCTATATTTTGCATGCCAAAGTTATAGATTATGTACCATCTATTTCAGTCAGAGATGTACTCATACAACCAGATATAGATGGAAAAAGAGCCAAGTGGATTTCCAAACTCATTGAGTTTGACATTGATATTAAGCCAACTAAATTGATAAAGGGTCAGGGTTTGGAAAAGCTTCTTGCTAAAGAGAATTGTGAGGTGTTGGGTATTAATTTTATCAACATAAATGCAAAGGATGCACAATATGAAATCTCAGTTGAAAGGTATAGTCATGATCAGTTAGTATTGGCCCATTTGTCTTCTTGTGAATGGTACAACAGTATAGTATACTTTTTACAGAACCTTGCAGTCCCTCCAGAGATGAATCAAACACAGGTAAGAGAACTAAAAATCAAGGCAATCAAGTTTTGTATTAATGAAAATATGCTCTGTTGGAAAGACCCCTATGGGATGTTGTTGAGGTGCCTTGATAAAGAGGAATCAATTTAGGTTATGCATCAATTTCATAGCAGAAATTGTGGTGGCCATCACTACTGGAAAACTACAGCCCACAATATTTTGAGGGTTGGTTATTATTGGCCATGTTTATTTTCTGATGTTTCCTCGTATTTTAAGACATGTGAAAAGTTCCAAAGGTTCAGTGGAAAACAACAGTTGAAATCTCTCCCAGTGAAACCCATTGTAGTCACTACACCCTTCCAACAATGGGGGTTGGAATTCATTGGAGAGATACATCCATCTTCAAGTGGCCAGCATAGGTGGATCCTGGTAGCAACTAAATACTTTAAAAAATGGGTTGAGGCTATTCCTACCAGGAATGCCACTCATTCTGTAATCACAAATTTCTTGAATGGTCACATTTTTGCTAGATTTGGCTACCCCAAAAGACTTGTTACTGATAATGCAGTTGCTTTTAAAGCTGATGTTTTGGTGAAGTTATGTGAATACATGGGTATTCAGCTTGTTCACTCAACTTCCTACTATCCTCAAGGCAATGGCCTTGCTGAATCATCAAACAAAAGCCTAGTGAGGATTATTAGAAAGTTTCTTGAAGAAAATCAAAAGAGTTGGGATTCTAAGTTAAAATTTTCACTCTAGGCTGATAGAGTGAAAAATAAGAAGCCCATTGGGACTTATCCATTCAAGTTAGTGTATGGCACTAAATCCATTTTTCCTATCCAACTTGCACACCTGTTGCAAAAAAAATTCAAGAAGAAGAAGGGGAACCAAATTATTTGGTTAGAAGGATTCTTCATCTTGTTCAGCTTCAGCAGTTAAGGGAGAAGTTACTTGAGAAGACAGAATTACATTGAAATAAGATGAAAGAGAGCTTTGACAAGAAGCCTAAAGAATATATTTTCCAAACAGGGGATCTTGTTTTGAAGTGGGATGCTTACAGAGAGGATAAGGGAAAGCATGGGAAATTTGACACTTTGTGGACTGGTCCTTTCATCATCTCTCAAGTGATGTAGAACAATACTTTCATCTTACAGAACCTGGAAGGTAATGAAGTATTTTGTGGCCCAGTCAATGGGCATTTTCTAAAAACCTATTTCTATTAAGGCTTTTCAAGCCTTCTTCATTGTAAATATCATTTATGTTTTCGGTTTAGTTTCATAATAACTCCATGCCCAATGGAACAACAATTTCAGTTCTTTTTATAAGTTTTGTACGTGATAGGAAAGGCAACCGGTCTTACGAGTTCTTGGAACCTCACAGGGAGGCTTCCATCCCCAATTAGAGCCAAATGTTATCTCCCAATAAATTTTCATTTTTATTTAAGCCTTAAGTAGTTTTTGAGTCTTTGTTTTCCTTAGTCATTCAACATGATATGTCCTTCATTGAGTCCAGTCACCAAGTCTTGGTCATGTCAAACGATGTTGATAGATGACTAAGTGGTCATTAAGGTCATTGTCCTAAGTTTTTATGACCAAAGTCAAGTCATGTATATCCTAAAAGTGAGTCAGGGATCATAAGAGTCGGTTTTAGTCCTTAATAAGCCATCATTTGCTTTCAAGTCATGATTTGACCTTCTTTATATCATTCCTCTCCATGATGACGAGTTTGTAGCACACTTGGTTACTTTTGTACGTAAAGCGCTACCAAATCAGCAACCATTGTCAGCGCACTCATCATTTTTATACATGGCGCGCTACCAACTCGGGGGAAAAGCTTAGTTTTGAAATTTGAAAACTTTCAAGGTGAAAATGCATATCAATAAGGTTTCTCAAAGTTCCTAGATCATCATCAAAGTATTGAGACCCTCTTCTAAGCTGCAGCTCGCCATCAAAGGAAATTACTAAGATTTGCATAAACAAAGAAAGTTGTTTTTAGAGTTTGCTTCTAAATTCTCTCTGTGCAGAAGTGTTTTACAGCAAGTGCTCATACATCCTATGGCTCCAAGGAAATACCCCATCCCCAGGAAGAGGTCAAGATTTGTGGCTATATTCGAGCCCATTGATACCACTCTGATCGAAAAAAACCCTAACCATGTGGACTCCTTCAAGTGCATGGGATACTAGAGGTTTTGTCATAAGCTCGAAGGATATCATCTGGAGGTTTCAGGAGACTTTGTGAAGAATTACAGGAATGGTAAGACATAGGTTGGACCCTTGGAAATCCATTTGACAGTGCATTTGATTGCAGAAGTGACTGAGATCCCTAGGACATGGGAACTATGGTTCAAGGAAAGGAAACTAGAAAAGGAGGATTGGTGTCAAGACATGCTCAAGCCTTAGCAAAGGGATCTGATTTGGTGAAGGGTGTGCCAAGGAAGTGGCTACTAGAGGAGTATTGTTGTTGGGAAATTATACCCTACGGACTAACAAGCTAGGGTTTA
>JASDQU010438503.1:41799-72019 GCA_032191745.1 Picea mariana
CAGGTTGCCATGTTAAACATGGCAACCTGATGTGGGGGATCAAGGGGAGGTAAGGGAAAAAAATCCCATGAGTGAGGAATCCTTAAGGAGACCTACCCCCGCACTTTCATACTCAATATTAGAATGTCCCAAGAAAGGGTATTATTCGCTAAGTGTTTGTTGATATCTAGCGTGCAATAGTCAAGTTGGTCAACGATCACAATTTTGCCTTGATAAGGAAATTTCAAAAGGAGAAATATTGAAGACGTGGAGATAATCATTGCATAGAACCAAATATGACCAAGCAACATATTATAATTAGGGGGTGCATCAACCACTTCAATGTCAATAGAAATGGTTTTTCCCTTCAATTCCGTAGTGAAATATTGCAAGAGTCTATAAGGTTGGAAACGACATCCATCAAACGCTTTAAGGGTGGTAGGAGGTTAGTTAAGTTCAAGAGAATCAATGGCCCTCCAGCAGGACAAAGACATGACATGGGTGGAGACTCCTTCATCCAAAACAGTGCAATGGATGTTCTTCCCATGAACCATAGATTGAATTTAGAATGCTAGGTGGTGGGAGAGCCTCGGTTTAAAATAGTCCAGATTAAACATAATCATATTCGATGCCTTTGGATCCACGGCTCCAATGGTTGATAACAAGGTTCTATGTTGACTTGGACAGTATTATAGAACTTCAAGCATTATAATAGCCCAAGGTTCTTGCGCCAAATCTTCAACAATGTTGTATTTTTTAGCAGCATGGGAACTTGGATTGAAAATCGACTTTCGAATTGTGCCCTTGGGTGAGCGCAACACTAAGTTAGCAACATGCCTCTCAATCTGAAGAGGGGCAGAATATGGAGGAGGAGTGGAAGTGGAGGGCTTCTCAATAACACCTCCATTGGTATGATTTTATGTAGGAGTGTCATAAGTATTAGCTCTGGTCGTTATACTAACCGTCTCCTTACACATAAAAACTTGAGTAGTGCTTGAGGAAGCATCCCCGTGGTCAGAATGACGTGCGTTGCCCCCTTGAGGAGGACAAGAGTTTGTGCAACCATTTTTTGTTGCTGAGGTGGGAAAGGGTTAGTTAACACTGCCGGTTGGGAGGTACCCTTCACAAATTTGGTGACTTCCTCATGATGAGGACAGTCTTTTGTGTGATGGTCCTCTGTAAAAATCATGCAAGGAAACTTCGCTTTCCCTTTTGGTTGGGTGTCAATAGTTTTTGTACTCTCCTGCTAGTTAGAATATTTCTTGGATTTACCCTTATTTTTCTTCTTACCTCTTGGTTTATAAGATGAAGTGGAGTTAACCGCATTCACCTTGAAGGTTTGTGTAGGAGAGGGAGTAGTTTTGGTGTTGGTAATGGAACCTACCATGCCATCAGCATGGGTTTTCGGAGCAGGTCTCGACGAATTGTTCAACAGGCAAGGAGCATGAGGGATCAAATCATAAAGTGTGTCGGACTGGGAATATACCAAGTCCAAATATTGAGCATGACTAATCACTTGATATTTAGTGACAAAACCTCCCATGGCAACATCTCTAGCAATGGGTGGCAAAAGTGACTTGGTAAACCAATGTCCCAAGAGTTGGTCTGGTATTTTGGATTTAATCAAATATCATCGTCGCCTCCATTCACGAATATGATCAGATATATGAGTGGAGGTGGATTGCCTAAACGAGGTTAAAAGCTTAGTATCGATCTCATATTGGATCGACAGGTGGAAATGAATCAAGAAATCCATAGTGAGAGTATTAAAGTCACTGAAGGAGTGTTGTGGTAGTTCAATATACCATTTCTCTTCCGCTCCTATAAGGTTTCTCTGGAAAAGATGTAAACGAATGGAATCATCCATCAAAGAGTTAGAAGAACACCAAAGATGGAAGGTCAATGTGTGATTATTGGGGTCTTCTCTAGGTATTCCATTGAACTTTAGGATATTCGAGGGTAGTTTAGAGGGGATTGGTGGCCAAAATGGAACATGAAGTCTGGGATCATTGGTCAGGCGTGAAAAATATGGTAGATCCAAAGTGGCTAAAAAGGGAAGTTGGCGGTTAGCTTGGGAATATTGGTAATTTTGATGTAGCATGGGGACACCAGTAGTACCATATACTAGTTGTCCATGCATTGGAAATCCCGATGGACCTCCCATATACTGTTGCTAATAGGGTTGGGGACTTGGGAACATGGGGTTCATAGTTTGAGTGGGAAATTCTCCTTGCAGAAGACCCATTGGATTAGGATGTTGACCCCATGGAGTATTCAAAATCCTTAGTATGGTTGCCATTTTTTTGTTGTGGTGAATGTATAGGTGAAATTCCCCTTGGATCGGGTTTCCTTCGATCCAAGGAATAAGAAAAAAAAAATGGACACTGACTTCATTAATGAAATCAAAAGAGAAAGAGAAAGAATAAAAGGTAAATGGCTTGCATCTTTCCTTTAGGTTGTCCTCACTGCAACAAATGTTTAACTTGATCTCCAACCTTCGAGTATGGAAGTAGCACTCCTACAAGAGATGAGACAATCCTATTCTACTATTATATATCATTAGAAAAAAGTAGATTCATCTATATTGGACTTAAATAAGACAAATATAAACATTAATGAAAAGAACAATGTAGACATTAAGAGAAATAGGCAAAGTTATATATTAATAATGGAAAACATGGAAAAACTTACAAACTTGTAATGTTCTGCTGGGATTCTTCCAAGCTTGATCCATATGGATGTCAATGGCCTCCCATCTATTCCAACTAGCTCATTTTGGCAGTTTTCCAGCTTGGTAGTTTTTTCTTAGTTTTTGGGTCTCTGACTTCTGAGGTCATTTTGAGGCCCTAAACAACGTTTTTAGGGATTTCCATAGTCAAATAGTAGGCAACGTGAAGTTATGATGACAACATGTGTAGTCCTCGGATAGACCTTTCCACAGGCTATCGTGCACCTAAAACAAAGATTGTATGCAAAAGTTACGACCCTGGGAAGTTGATGTACTAACTTACCCAAACGGGGCCCACATGACTTTTGGCTCTTCATCTCCTAGGGCTAGGTTTTTGGATGTCTATGGTTTTTGTCATTCCTAGTTATTGTAAAAAGTCCTTCAGAGCCTCATTGTGGTCATCTTCTTGTGAATGAGCGCAGCCGTCACATCTCTTCTCAGAGATAACACCACCATTCTAACAAGCTTGTTTTTTGTTGCATTTTATAGTATCAACTTATTTCCTTATTGAATAGAAACCAGTTTTATTGTATATCTATTATTCTTTGTTAAGCATATTTTGATAATAATCTGTATTCATTTTGTTCTACTCATAAAATCTGGATCAAAGCTCTCCTTTTTCCAGCCCTTTCATGCCACAAGATGATAGGTATGATGCTATGAACTATTCTCTTCACCTTTTTTTTACATTGGATTGCACTCATTATATAGGAGTTGGAGGCTTAACCACCATGGAGAAGATCACTCACTAGATCCAATAAATTGGGATCTCCAAGATGTTTTGGGAGAAAATATCTCTCAAGGATTTTATGGAGGAAATATCTCTCAAGATCCATTAAATTAGGATATTGGTTTGATAAAACCTCTCAACCATCCATGAGACTCTCAACTTCTCCTTGACATTAGGAAACTAGATGTGAGGTGGATTCTCACACTAAATTAATTTCTTTTTTTTCAATAATATATGTGCACATAGTATTTTGACCTTCATATGATAAATTTCTTCCCCAACATGTCTATGGATCATGACAAACACTCCCTCACTTAAGTGTGACAAGCATGTGTGTAATAGTGTGTGATAAGAAGCCTATGAGAGCTTGAGTGTTGACTAGTTTGGGAAGCCGATTGTATCCTTGGAACCCATCCTTGTGGGTTCATAGCCCTGGCTCGAAGGTGACCTACTATTGAGACTTGGAACAACAATATCTATGGTTGGGTGGAGCATCCTTGGTCTACAAACATTTGGTGATTGTTATCTTTAAGATAAGTGTTTTCTCTATTATATGGTTTCTCTATTTATATATGTAATTCCTTCGTGTACTAATGATCATTTCTAAGATTTGCATATCCGATATATTTTCTTGTTATATATGGTTGTGCATGGCACAATAAATCTTCTTTAAGGTTTCAGATTGATTCTTGTTAAATGCATGTTCTGCTACTTTATCTCTTGCATGCATTCTTGAATTAATTTTATTATCAGATATCAACCTTAAGACTTGAGATAAGTCTTGTTATTTTTGTAATATGGCTCATTGGTGGTTGGGTACATTATAGTGTGGTTTCACATGTTTCTTGGAGAGTGTTCTTCGATTAGAGTGTCCCAACTTGGTGGTTGGGTATGTTACAGATTGGTATCAGAGCACCAGTTTCAAGAATCAAGACATGTTACAAAATCAAGAATGCACAGGCCGACGTAAATGGAAATTATTGATGTATAGATGTATATCCCACATTCGTAAGGGGGAAAAAAATACCATGAGTTTATAAATAAAATGTGAAGATATATTGATTAAAATAAAACAAGAGAATATGGAACCCCACGTAAGGAAATGAACTTTTGTGAGAAGAAAGATGAATCTGGAGGTAGTTAACTCTTAGTCATTGATCTCTGGAGATCAACGGTTCAGATCAAAGATTTGAAGGGGGGTTGATGCCAGTGGGCTATCCCAGCCACGTCAACACCATGATAACAACCTCATTAGCATCCAAATTAGTACCACATTAGTGGAATCCCACATGAAGGACACACCATCTATGACATCTGCACGAAAGGAGTTGGAAAATTGGTTAAGTCCCAAGATATCATGGAGGTGGTGAGGCACGATGGATGATCGAGGGTATTGAAATAAGTGTGGTATCCCTACATACCCATGAACCCACAGTAAGAAGTGGAAAAGCAACTAAGTCCCAAGATGTCGCAGAGCATGGAGATATCTAGACAAATGGTTAAGTATCAAGATATCGCGGAGGTGGTGAGATCGACAAAGATTCGGGGGTATGTGAAGAAATGTTGTGGACCCGCGAACCCGAGGTAAGATGTCAAAATTGGTTAAGTATGAAGAATATGTTGAATGGATATATCTCAAAGAAATGACTAAGTATCGAGAAGAAATTGGTGGAATGGAAATGTTCCACAAACCCGCGGTGAAATCTCAAAAAATTGACTAAGTAACAAGAATCAGTCATACAGATGGGGTCACATATATAAGAGTCGGGCAAGTCTTGTAAACCCACCACTCACGATGAGATCTGAGAAAATGACTAAGTATGGAGAATTGATCTGGTGGCCAAGAGGTCATCATGTGTCATAGATCTGATGGCAAGGAGATCGCCATGTTTCACAGATCGGACAACCCAGAGGGTGAAGGATCTGACGTCTCATGATGTATCATAGACCCACGGAGAAAATAATGGAAAATAATCTAAGTATAACTGCAAAGTGAGTGCAACGAAATTAGAGGGTACAACTTGGAGATGGTAGAAGCATGAAATGAAGAAGAGATATGACTTAGATCTGTAGTGAATCCATTAAGAGAGATCAACGACTGAGATCTAATGAAGAAATGATCAGACGACTGGTGTTCATTGTGGTTGCATGGCACGCCGGTGAGCAAATCGACGGTCAATATTGAATCCAAAAGGAAACCATATCAATGGTTAAGTTTAAATCTGAAGGATTGATCGGACATTTGTTGAGCATTGCTACTATGTTTCATGTTAATGAATATTCCTTTGTTATTTTTAACACCAATAACTATATGCTCAAGACTCGGAATTGGGAAAGAGGATAGTTATTGAAAATATGGTTCAAAGAAGAATAGCCTTGATTTATTAGAATTGGGAGAGCTATGATATAATTCTTCATGAATTAAGTAAAAAAAGAAGCCTGCAACAATTGACAATTTCTATAATATGCAAAGTTCTAACAAAAATGGTTGCTTGCACATTTTGTAGAATTAAAAGATATAAACATATCAATTCAAGATAAGAAAGTAGATTTGGGAAATGGAGGAAGGAAAAGGAGACTTCAGTCATGAGAAAGAGGCCAAGGGTCAAAATATTAGTGTTGGTAATGTAGAGATAGAATCCAATGGGCACTAGAACAAAGGGGAACCAAAAACATTATTAGAGACTGTGGGAATCTTGAAAATAAAAATGCAGAGTTACAAAGCAGACAATGAGAAGTTGATGAGAGAGGAAAATCAAATAAATTCTCAAGTGATGCAAAGTTTAAATAGGTTGCATAGGCAGGGAAGAAATGAATCAGGCTCAAGATAAGAGGAATATGTTCGACATCATGAAAGAAGAGGTAACTACATAATATTTGGTCATTCAAGAAGTACTAGTAGAACTCATGGACATCACTCACCTCCTTAATCAACAAGGAAGTTGTATGCATCTGAATATTCCATAAGCAGTCTAGAAGTGTCTCTTGTTAGGAACCAAATAATAAGGCATGAATTAATCAGTTTCCAAGGAGATTTGAGGAAGCTTCAACCACCATCCTTTGATGGTAAAAAAGTAAAAGAAGATGGTGTTGAATTCTGGTTGTTCGGAATCATGAAGTATTTCCAATTTCACAATTATTCATCTAACCTAGAATCTAGAATTGCCACATACCATTTGCATGGAAAGGTTGCCATATGGTGGGATCAACTGAAGCAAGTTGAGCACATTAATGAGAACAAGGTCACTTGGAAACAATTCAAGAGATATTTCTAGAAGGGGTACCTTTCAGAGCATTTCTATGACAAGAAAATGCAAGAGTTATTTGAACCCAAATTAGGAAGCATGACCATGGCAGAATATGAAAATAAGTTCTTGGGATTGTTGAAGCATGTAGGGTTTATAAAATATTAGAAGGTGAATATACAGAGGTTCTTAAGTGGACTTCCATCCTTTTATAAAGAAAATATTCAATACGATGAACCTAGGACTTTGAGAAAGACCACCATACAAGCTAAGTACTTGTATGAGTAAGGAAGAGGAACAGAATATTTGCAAAAGTCTTGAAGGGATAAGAAGAAAGAGAAATCTAATCAGAGAAGGAAAGGATTCAAACCTCCTTTCAACATAAGTATCCCTAATAAAAATCAGCAAGATCAGTCTACTAAAGATGAGTCCAAGAGAGAAGACTCCTTTGGGAAAAGGGGAAGACCACCAATCCAATGTTGGGGATGCAAAGAAGATCATATGTACAAGGATTGTTTGCATAGAGGAGAGAGAACGAAGACCATGCACAACATCCAAGAGGCTACAACGGTAGAAGACATGGGCATAATACATGCAACTTTATAAGATCGACAAGCAAAATACCAACCCCATATGATCGAAGTAGAAGGTAAGATCATTAATCATCCTATCAACATTTTAATTGATTCAGGAGCAATCCATTGCTACAGTGATCCTAAAATAGTGAATAGATTACATTTGGAGAAACATAAGCTTGAAAAGTCAAGTTGGGTTTAGCTAGCAATTGGAACCAAAAGAAGGATCAATGATATTGTTAAAGGTTTCCCAATAAATATGAATGGAGTGAGTACTAATGTTGGTATGAATATCATTCCATTAGGATCTTATGATATCATAATTGGAATGGATTGGTTGGACCAACATCTTGTTATCTTAGACTGTCATAACAAGACATTTACATGTTTTGATGAAGAAGAGAAATAGAGCATTGTAAAAGGGATTCCAAGACCTATTTCTATTAGGGAGATTTCAGCCTTACAACTGAAGAGATGTTTCAGGAAGGGATGTCAATTGTATGTAGCTCATGTGGAAGAGCCATAAAAGACTAAAGGACCAGGCCTTCAAGATTTTTCAGTATTGCAATAATTTGAAGATGTATTCCAAGACATACCTGGATTGCCACCTAAGAGGGAGATAGATTTATCTATTGATTTAGTACTAGGAGATGTTCTTGTATCAAAAAATCCTTATAGAATGAGTACACATAAATTAAAAGAACTAAAAATGTTGTTGGAAGAATTATTGAAGAAAGGGTACATACGCTCAAGTGTCTCACCTTGGGGAGCACTAGTACTGTTTTTCAAAATGAGGGATGGAACATTGAGGCTGTGTATTGACTTTAGACAGTTGAATAAAGCCATTGTGAAGAAAAAATACCCTCTACCCAAAATTGATGATCTCTTTAACCAGATAAGATGAGCAAAGATATTTAAAATATAGACATGAAATCAGGATACCATCAAGTAAAAATCAAGGAAGAAGATATCAATAAGACAACCTTTAGAACTCGATATGGACATTATGAGTTTGTGGTGGTGCCATTTGGACTAACCAATGCACTAGTTGTCTTTGTGTGCTTAATGAATGGCATATTTAGAAATTATTTGGATAAGTTTGTCATTGTTTTCTTGGACGACATACTTATCTATTCTAATTCAAAGGAAGAGCATGAGCATCAGTTGAGGTTGGTATTGCAAGTACTAAGATAAAATCAATTGTATGCCAAGCCAAGCAAGTGTTCCTTTTACCAAGAATAAATTCATTATTTAGGACACATCATTTTAGAAGAAGGTATAGAGATAGATCCTGACAATATTGAAGCCATTAGAGGATGATTAGCACTAAGAAATGTTTTAGAAGTCAGATATTTTATGGGATTTGTTGGATACCACCGGAGACTCATAAAAGAATTCTCTAAGATTGCTCATCCTATCACTTCTTTGCAAAATAAGGGAATTAAGTTTGATTGGATAGCATAGTGTGAAGAGAACTTTAATTTATTAAATGAAGTACTTACAAGTGCGCCTATTTTAAAGATTGTTGACCCAAATGAAAGTTGTGTGGTATGTACAGATGCATGCAAGGAAGGAATTGGTGGAGTCCTCACTCATAATGGTTATGTCATCAATTATGAGTCGATGAAGCTTAAAGAACATGAGAGGAATTATGCCACACATGATTTGGAGCTTGTTGTCATAGTTCATGCATTAAATATGTGGAGGCATCATCTCATGGGAAAGAGATTTGAATTAAGAACGGACCATAGTGGTCTGAAATATCTTTTTGAACAACCAACCTTGAATGTCATGCAAACAATATGGTTGGAGTTTTAAGTGAGTATGACTTCAACATCAAGCATATCAATTGAAAATAAAACAAAGTTGTTGATGCACTCAAAGAAGAATCCATATCATGCATGCTACATCCATTAGTATGCATCAGTTAAATTTGAAGAATAAAATTTTGGTTGTTGTTGTTATAGACTAGCATTACCTACAAGTAAAAGAAACTTTACCAAAGGAAAATGTATAGAAGAGAATTAAATAATATGAGATCAAGGAGGATGGATTGCTTATGCATAAGAACATATTTATGTTCCTAGTTCATAACTCTGGCTCAAGGGTGACCTATTGTTGAGACTTGGAACAACATTGTCTATGGTTGGGTGGAATGTCCTTGGTCTGCAACTAGTTGGTGATTGTTATTTTTAGGATAAGTGTTTTCTCTATTATATTATAAGTACACTATTATGTACACTATTATCATTATAAGTACACTATTATCTTTAGGATAAGTGTTTTCTCTATTATAAGTCATTTTCCAAAGCCTTTGCCAACATAGCTACCTCCGATTGTGTCCCATTTCCACGCTTCTTCTTGTTCGTGCATTGACCTACATAATGCCCAAACTTGTGACATGCATAGAACTTGACTTTTCTCATGTCCTTCTTCTTGTTGTCTTGAGAGGTAGACTCTCCATTGGAAAACTTCTTGAATTTTTCCTTCTTTGTTGGCTGGAAATAGCAACGTTCTCATCATCATTCTTGTATCGGCCTCCACTCAGATCTTTGCCTCGAAGTTTTTCCTGAATGAAGTCATCCCACAACCTTGACCAATCAAGGAACTTCTCGTGATCCATGATCCCTTTGATGAACGGTGCCCACTCCTTCGTGAAGCCTTTAAGTGTCATCCTCACCAACTCTTAATCATACATTTCTTCCCTAATTTCAGTCAGTTCATCTCGAACTTGTCAGATCTGGGTGAGATAAGTTGTCACCTTGTTTGATCTTGTCATCTTCGTGTCTCTGAGCTTCTCTCTTAGCACCATTTTGATATTCTCATTCTTGCTCTAAAATAAACTCTTCACAGCCTCCCACATGTCCCTGTACGAGTTATTTCCAAATAAATGAGGGATCAAGTGATCCTTCACTCTGTTTAGAGTAATTCTCTTGGATTTCTCGTCCTTTAGTTTATGGACAACCATATCTTTTGTATCGGCATGTGGGACCACAATGGAGTTGGAAAACTCCCAAATGTTGTTCTCCATCAACACCAACATGATGCTCTCCTTCCAAGAATTGTAGTTGGAAACACCATCCAACCTGTTTTCAAATCGAAACCTTGATGCAACCATCTCCACAACCTACTGAAAAACTCAAAATTTTGCTACCTAGACCTGTTGCTTGGTCCTGTTTCCCACTACTTAGACCCCTGCCCAAAGTTTCCTGGGGTTGTCTGCAACCTTCTGTTGCTACCCGAGTACTTTTATGGGCTACCCGAGTGCTTGTTGGGCATTGTTTAGGGCTTCCCATACCTCTGCCTGAATTTTTTCCACAAGCCCTACAGTCCCTATTGGGCGACTGCTGACTTGGATGGTGACTTGTCTAGTTGATCGACGACTAATTGTTGGCTCCTTGGCTGGAGGTTGTTGGTATAGCCAGCACGTGAATTCTCTTGGTAGTCGGTGGCCCCTTTCTTCACCTGTCGACTTTCACCTCTTGATGTGGGCTTCCAAAAATCTCCTAGCTCAGTCGACTCTTCCATGTGCACCCAACCACAACTTTCAACTCCACGTTGCTTGGTCGTTGTCGACAAAACTTTCTCTTTGGCTCTGCATCAATGCCCCTTAGTTGTTACTTCTACCATCCTCCATGCAATTTCATGTCCATTGCTCCACTCATCTGTCAAACTTCAACTTCTTAATCGACTATTTCACCTGCTCAACCCACCTATTCAGTTGTTGGTTCTCTGCTTTCTTGACCCGTGAGGCTCCAACACCACCACCGTTCCTTTCTCCCAGCCTCCAAGTTGTTGCAACATGATGTAGGAGCATCGCTCCCAAGCCATCCATGTGCCAACCAGCCATCCCACTCAGCGCATTCAAGGAAGAGAGGCACCAACCCTCTCACATTTTGAATTTGAATCAAAAGCATTTAATGTATGTAAGGCCGTGGAGCCATAGAGCCATGCCTTTGAGTAGGCGTTAGGTAGAAGTAGCCTTTAATGGTTATAAGGCTGAGATCTAGATCCGATCTAGACTAGACAACCATTAATTGTAAATTCAATGTAATTGAATAGAGTAGGTAGCTTGGAGGGAAGAGCTTGAAGAGCCCCCTCATGTAAAAGATCTTGGATCTTATTTTGAATTAGTGAAAGGTAGCAAGAGTTAGAGAAGAGAGCAGAGAGGAGGAGCCGAGACTCTGTCAAAGTCTGAGCTCAGGAACACCTTGTAAAGCAGGCATTTGATATTAATACAAACCAGAGCAGTTTTTCCTGCATATTGTCTGTGTTGTGTGAATGTCTATGTGTGTTCTATTTATGTTGTGAATGTATTTTGTAGATGTGCATTTACAAGGATAGATAGGTTATGCTATCTGTAGAGTTCTTTGATTTCAGGTTGGAGTTCTTTGAGGCTTCATGCCAAGAGGGCGTGACAAAACACTGTGGGTTCTGATAGTCAGTACTTAGAGAGCACTTCCAATTCTGTGGAATTTGGACAAGAACATGCTAGGAGGGCACACCAACTAAAATCATTGACTCAGAGGAAGACCTCAAGGTTGTTGAATACCTTGGAGGTGAGACTGTGAAGAGGAGGACACAGTAGAAGACAGAATCTTTGAGGAGTTCTATAGAGCTCTGCCAAGAGGGCATTGAGCAGGTGCATGGAATGCACAGAGGAACTCTGTTGAGTTCAGGAGGAAGATAGAACTACTGAAGGTTCTATAGAGCTCTGCCAGGAGGGCATTGAGCACAGGCACAGAGTGTTGAGGAGGAACTCTGCTGTGAGTTCATAGAGAAACAGAATCACTGAGGATTCTGGACACTCTTCCAGGAGGGCATTGAGTAGGTGCCAGAGCACACAGAGAGAACTCTTTGAGTTCAGAGACAAAGAAGAGTCCAAGGAGGGATCTTTACAGGGTTGTTGAACACCCTGCAGGCTCAGCAAGGAGTGCTTGAGCAGGAAGTTGTCAGAGGTCACTTCCATCCCTTCAAGGAGAGAAAGGGACAAAGACCCTTTGAGGTCGGATTCACAGAGAAGCTCAGGACAAATAGCACTGTTGTGTGCAGAGACCCTTCAAGGAGTGCAAAGGCTGAGAAGACCCTTTGGAGGGTTCAAGTTCGTGGAAGCTTGGGAGGGACAACATCCTTAGAACGCAAGCAGGAGCCAAGGTTGCAGGCTTCGCAGAGCTGAGACAAAGGTCGAGGCCTTTGAGACTTTGAAAATATTCTAAGGCAGGAAGAAAGCGCATGCTCAGAGGAGAGCACAGCTACTGTCGGATCAGCCGAGAAGATCTGGACCGTGGATTCATGTCCAGGTAGCGTAGGAAGGGCGCAGCAGAAGAACAGGTCTGAGCCGTCAGATCTGGGTACATGGACCGATAGTCGTCGGATCTGTGGAAAGTTGCACGAGGTTTAAATCCTCACATGCAGAGCAGAGAATCTGAAAAGTCCCGACAGGGTAGAGGTATCGAGATTTTGGACTTCGGGAATTTGGAGGTTCAGAGGACGAAGGACTGGAGATTAGGACTCACGGGTCCCGAAGTCCCGAAGGTATCTGAGTCGTCCATCTAAGAAGGACAGGTGTCGCAAGATCCTTTCATATCGGGGATTCAGACGTTGGGAAGCAGAGAAGGGAATCTTTCGGCTTCGCTATTGGCGAAGTCCCGAAACAATCTGGACCATCCATCTATGGAGGACATGTGGAGGAGATCGGGGAGTCCACCAGGATTTCGGATATCAGGGATTCGAGAGAACAGAGGATAAGTGTCGTAGGGGTTGCGAAGTTCCGAAACGCGAAACCCCGAAAACTTTGAAAGAATAGGGAGGACACGTGGCAGCAAAGTGAGGATATCAGTATTTCGGATACCGGGAAATCCAAAGAGCAGGGACTAGGAGAACCTTGCCTCGGGAAAGCCCAAAACGGAGAAACTCGAAGTCGTTGAGGAAAAGCACGGGTCGCGGAGATCTAAGGTATTCATGGTCATTTCAGAGTTCGGAACATTGGGAGTTCCAAGGACAAGAGAACCAAGCCTTTCGGCATTGGAAACTCTGAAAACGCGAAAGAAGGAGAAAGTTGGGGCATAAGCATATCGGCTTTTCGGAAGTCGGATTTCTGGGAGTCCAGAAGACAGGAGGCTGGGCTCTTTTGCGTTGAGAAAACCCCGAAAGGGACTGCAGTCATATGGGAAGTGGTCACATGGACTAAGATCTATCCCACAGGGCTAATTACTATGAGCACCATTTCGGCGTTTCGGTATTTCGGTGATCGAGAGATCGAGGAGTCAAGGACTCTCGACATCAGGACTCAAGGAGTCCCGGGACCTGAAATTCTATTTTCGGGGAAAAGGTCCACGGACGTATACAGAGGCCGTGGGGAGAGTTAAGGACCTATGGATCGAACATTGGAGATTCCAGCAGGGAATCAAAAAAAGAGTTGATCCGGCTCGAAGGCATTAAAGAACGATCCTTAGACCGGGAGGTCGTGTAGTACCTGCTAAGGCAGGGGGTGCTACGAAAGAAGTGGTATCAGAGCCACTTTTTGTTTGTATACTCCAGACAGAGGGAGGCAGAGAAGAAAAAGAGCACTCTGATATAGGTCAGAAGTGGTATCAGAGCTTGACTCTATTTGTATATTTTAGGCAGAGGGAGCAGGAAGGAAAATACTCTGATATACAGCAAAGTGGTATCAGAGGCAGCTTACAAAGACAGGCAGAAGGAAGACATAGTGATGGAAGCTCTGTGGTGATTGTTGCAGGTGCGCAACAGTCAATAGACAGTTAGGTGGATTATAAGGAGAGGCTGGAAGCACTCTCAGTTGCAGAGTGACAGCAGCAAGTTTTCTAGGAGGGCAGACAGGAACAGGAATATGGCTCCGGAAGGCCATGGACGAGGTGGAAAGAAGAACCATCAGTAGCAGCCAAGCAAGGTTGAGATGGATAGAGAACTTGCCGAGATCAAGGCGAGGATGGATGAACTTGCACTACGGGTGCAATAGGATGCAAGATCAAGATAGGTATATGAATGGCTCATGAAGATGAAGGTAAAGTGGCTGATTCAGGAATTGGTGGCCAGAAAACAGCAGAAGTTGTTAAAGAGATGGATGAGGCAGGTTGAAGGCCTCACGGATGAACAAGAGGAGATGGTTCAAGTGTGTGAACCAGAGGATGGGAGAAACCTCAGTAGTGAGGATGACATGGGATCAGATGAAGATCTCAAAGACTGCCAAGAGGACAGAACAGAAATTCCCAATTGCCAGGAGGGCAATGAGATGAGATCACTGCGGGATCTCATAGACTGTCAAGAGGACAGCCAAGGAATTTCACATTGCCAGGAGGGCAATGAAATGAGATCACTGTGGGATCTCATAAAATGTCAGGAGGATAGCGAGGGGAATTTATATTTTTAGGAGGGCAATGGAAAGAGATCAACAGAAGATCTCAGCGATTGCCAGATGAGCAATAAGATGGGATCTGAGGATCTCACAGACTGTCAAGAGGACAGCAGGGAAATCCCATATTGCTAAGAGGGCAAGGGAGAGCAGATGAACTCGGAGTTGAGTTCATATCAACAGATGCAGTTGATAGAGAGGGAGGATCAAAGGGATCTTCTAATGATTGGGGGAATTGGAATATTCCTACCAAGCATCCCAAGGGAGGTCAAAGTTTGTATTGTAGATGCAACAACAGCAAGAGAAAAACAGCCAAATGTGACTGTCAGAGCATTGGAGTAGACACAAGTGTTTGCCCAAGCATCAGAGGAAGACGAGCATTCCAAGGAATGGCTCAACATTTTCAACCAGGAAGCTGAGAAGACTGCAACACTAAAGCTGACAGCGGAAGAGGAGGCAGACAGCATAGATTTTGTTGATCTGTGTGAACAATTAGAAGCCCTGGAGAGAAGGGTGATGGTGCAAAGCATGCACATCCAACATATGAGGTTGGAAACTGATGGAGGAGATTTCGAGGTTGAGGAGCAGCTGGAAGGAGCTGGAGACATACCAGTAAGAGGAATGGCATCAACAACACTATCAGAGATGATGGTTGAACATCAGATCAGTCAAGAGGGGACTACATAGGATACTGCAGTAGAGTGGACAATTAGTGCCACATAGGGAGAGATGACAGTCAAATTGTTAGATGAAGAGGCTGAGCAGCAGCTCAGTAATGAGATTGCAGAAGAGAAATCTGCAACAGGGTGGCAAGTTAAGGCCACAAGAGATGGCATGGGAGATCATGGTGATCTGCCCATTTGCAGAAAGAATTTGCAGCAGAGGAGACTGCATGAATAGAGCCAGCCAGGGAAGCAGCTGGATGAGGTGATCGATGAGATCAGGAAGCTGATGTTGAATTCAGCACAAGAGACTGCCAGCAGGGGGAAGCTGAGTAGAAGGGAGACTACCAAAGCAGCAGCAACAGCAGTAAAGAGATGGAGCAGAGAGACAACTTCGAAGAGTTGTTTGGGATCCAGGAGGATTTCAACAGCCAGGGTGGAGAGCTCATGAGCAGGAGCTCATGAATTTTGCAACAGAGGAGTATGATGCAGGAGCATCGCTCCCAAGCCAGCCATGTGCCAGCCAGCTAGCCCACTCAGCGCATTCAAAGCGAGCATTCAAGGAAGAGAGGCGCCAACCCTCTCACATTTTGAATTTGAATCAAAAGCATTTAATGTATGTAAGGTCATGGAGCCATAGAGCCATGCCTTTGAGCAGGCATTAGGTAGAAGTAGCCTTTAATGGTTGTAAGGCTGAAGTCTAGATCCAATCTGAACTAGACAGCCATTAATTGTAAATTCAATGTAATTGAATAGAGTAGGTAGCTTGGAGGGAAGAGCTCGAAGAGCCCCCTCATGTAAAAGATCTTGGATCTTATTTTGAATTAGTGAAAGGTAGCAAGAGTTAGAGAAGAGAGCAGAGAGGAGGAGCCGAGACTCTATCAAAGTCTGAGCTCAAGAACACCTTGTAAAGGAGGCATTTGATATTAATACAAACCAGAGCAGTTTTTCCGGCATATTGTCTGTGTTGTGTGAATGTCTATGTGTGTTCTATTTATGCTGTGAATGTATGTTGTAGATGTGTGTTTACAGGGACAAATAGGTTCTTCTATCTATAGAGTTATTTGATTTCAGGTTGGAGTTCTTTGAGGCTTCATGCCAAGAGGGCGTGACAGAACACTGCGGGTTCTGATAGTCAGTGCTTAAACAACACTTCCAATTCTGCGGAATTTGGACAAGGATGTGCTAGGAGGGCACACCAATTGAAATCATTAACTCAGAGGAAGACCTTAAGGTTGCTGAATACCTTGGAGGTGAGACAGTGCAGAGGAGGACACAGTAGAAGACAGAATCTCTGAGGAGTTATGTAGAGCTCTGCCAAGAGGGCATTGAGCAGATGCATTGAATGCATAGAGGAACTCTGTTGAGTTCAGGAGGAAGATAGAACTACTGAGGGTTCTATAAAGCTCTGCCAGGAGGGCATTGAGCACAGGCACAGAGTGTTGAGGAGAAACTTTGTTGTGAGTTCATAGAGAAATAGAATCACTGAGGATTCTGGACACTCTGCCAAGAGGGCATTGAGTAGGTGTCAAAGCACACAAATAGAACTCTTTGAGTTCAGAGACAAAGAAGAGTCCAAGGAGGGATCTTTACAGGGTTGTTGAACACCCTGTAGACACAGCAAAGAGTGCTTGAGCAGAAAGTTGCCAGAGGGCACTTCCATCCCTTCAAGGAGAGAAAGGGACAGAGACCCTTTGAGGTCGGAGCCACAGAGAAGCTCAGGACAGATAGCATTGTTGTGTGCAGAGACCCTGGAAGGAGTGTAGAGGCTGAGAAGACCCTTTGGAGGGTTCGATTTCAAGGAAGCTCTAGAGGAACAGCGTCCTTAGAACGCAAGCAGGAGCCAAGGTTGTAGGCTTTACAGAGCTGAGGCAAAGGCCAAGGCCTTTAAGATGTTGAAAATGTTCTAAGGCATGAAGAAAGCGCATGCTCAGGGGAGAGTATAGCTGCCATCGAATCAGCCGAGAAGATCTGGACCATGGATTCGTGTCCAGGCAGCGTAGGAAGGGCGTAGTGAAAGAATAGGTCTGAGCCGTTAGATCTGGGTACATGGACCGATAGCCGTCAGATATATGGAAAGTTGCGCGAGGTTTAAATCCTCACGCGCCGAGCAGAGAATCCAAAAAGTCCCGACAGGTTAGAGGTATCAGGATTTTGGACTTCAAGAATTCGGAGGTTCAGAGAACGAAGGACCGGAGATTAGGACTCACGAGTCCTAAAGTCCCGAAGGTATCTAAGCCATCCATCCAAGAAGGATAGGTGTCACGAGATCCTTTCATATCGGGGATTCAAACATTGGGAAGCAGAGAAGGGAGTCTTTCAGCTTCGCTACTGGCGAAGTCTCGAAACGATCTGGACCATCCATCTGTGGAGGACACATGGAGGAGATCGGGGAGTCCACCGAGATTTTGTATACCGAGGATTCGAGAGAATAGAGGATAAGTGTCGTAGGGGTCGCGAAGTTCCAAAACGCGAAACCCCGAAAACTCCGAAAGAACAGGGAGGAGACGTGGCAGCAGAGCGAGGATATTGGTATTTCAGATACCGGGAAATCCAAAGAGCAGGGACTGGGAGAACCTTGCCTCAGGAAAGCCCGAAACGTGGAAACCCGAAGTCGCTAAGGAAAAGCACGGGTCACGAAGATCTAAGGTATTCGTGGTCATTTCGGAGTTCGGAACATTGGGAGTTCCAAGGACAAGAGAACCAAGCCTTTCGGCGTTGGAAACTCTGAAAACGCGAAAGAAGGAGAAAGTCGAGGCATAGGCATATCGGCTTTTCGGAAGTCGGCTTTCCGGTAGTCCAGAAGACAGGAGGTCGGGCGCTTTTGCGTTGAGAAAACCTTGAAAGGGACTGCATTCATATGGGAAGTGGTCACATGGACTAAGATCTGGAACATGGGGCTAATTATCGTGAGCGCCATTTCAGCGTTTAGGTATTTCGGTGATCGGGAGATCGAGGAGTCAAGGACTCTAGACATCAGGACTCAAGGAGTCCCAGGACCCGAAATTCTGTTTTCAGGGAAAAGGTCCACGGATGTATACAGAGGCCGTGGGGAGAGTTAAAGGAACTGTGGATCGAATATTGGAGATTCCAGCAGGGAATCAAAAAAAGAGTCGATCCGGCTCGAAGGCATTAAAGAACGATCCTTAGACCGGGAGGTCGTGTAGTACCTGCTGAGGCAGGGGGTGTTGTGACACAACACCCATGGTTGCACACTCAACTCACAATATCTATGTCGACGACTATCTCAACAGCCTAATTTACAACTTACTCAATCGATTTCTCCTTTGTAGTAGGTCATATAATTGTACGACGTACGACGACTGTACGATAGTCGTACCGTACACCCCTTTTTTTTTTCTTCTTTTTATCCTGAGGAAAATTTAAATATAGGTTCCGCAGTGAAAAAAAAGAAGTTTGTTGCTATCCTTTTTTTATTTATGGGTTTTACCCGCAGCCTGCAAAAACAAATTCTTGTGTTGCAAATAATCTCGATCTCAATAAATCTTGTTTCCTTCAGAACTGTAGTGATGATACCATGTTAATTTTTGTAAACCTAGCACCCAACACTTGCTAAACCAAAAATATGCTTTGGGATCAACATGATGTTTATCACTTTTATTTCTTGACAAGTTGGCCTGAGGGTTTCTCTTAACAACCCCTTGTGCTTCGTTTCCAGTCAAAGATAGTGTTAGGAGTCGTAGTTACTATGGCCCCTTCCCATTAGAGAGTATCAGTGGGTTGCATTTAGAGGTTTTTTCTGAGCACATAGTGATTTTTCAGACACCAGAAGAGTATCAGGCAACAATTTCAAGTCACTTGATATATGTTCAAGTAAATTATAGGGTGTCAGATTCAGTTGGGTCAATGCCTACAATATCAAACCGAAGGATAGTAGGGTTAAACAGATTTCAAATTCATGATGTTCCCTAGCCTACTATCACCTATTGGACATCTGCATAACAATCATCAGTATCATTATGTCCACCAACATCTTGAAGGCACCCAAGCGGGCTCATTCCGGCCCTGTCTAGCTTGTCACATAACCATGTTCCATGTTCTTTTTCCCCTAGGGGAGGCCCTCCCAGGATTATTTTTGAGTTTTAAAACCCTCCCATATCATAATTCCCTATGTCAAGGCTACTCAGTTTAGATTTCATGAGTTGAGGACTTAGTCTGCAAAAATTTCAATGTTGGCTCCTTTCGCTTGTCGCTAGGTGGGTCCCATGAGAACAATGTCTTTAACAGAAAATAAAATGAAACCTATACACTATGTTGAAAATTAAATGGTTTCACCCTGTAGGTATTAGGATAACCTTTCCAACAGGATATCATGAGCCTGATTCTGAGTTCGTATGACCAATCTACGAAAATCATGCCTAGAGGTGATGTAATACAATATGATACCTTTCCAACATTATATCTTATGTCTAGTTTCGACCCCTGGTTGTTGAGAACGAGCCTCCACAAATTCATGACTAGTTTTAGAGGCCAGGTTGGTAACAGTGGTTTAGGGTTAAAAATTTGTTGTTAATAGGCTCTGAATCATAAAATCAGGGAACCAATGTTGTAGTAGCCACAGAGGCCTTTCCCAGTTTAGATTTCATGAGTTGAGGACTTAGTCTGCAAAAATTTCAATGTTGGCTCCTTTCGCTTGTCGCTAGGTGGGTCCCATGAGAACAATGTCTTTAACAGAAAATAAAATGAAACCTATACACTATGTTGAAAATTAAATGGTTTCACCCTGTAGGTATTAGGATAACCTTTCCAACAGGATATCATGAGCCTGATTCTGAGTTCGTATGACCAATCTACGAAAATCATGCCTAGAGGTGATGTAATACAATATGATACCTTTCCAACATTATATCTTATGTCTAGTTTCGACCCCTGGTTGTTGAGAACGAGCCTCCACAAATTCATGACTAGTTTTAGAGGCCAGGTTGGTAACAGTGGTTTAGGGTTAAAAATTTGTTGTTAATAGGCTCTGAATCATAAAATCAGGGAACCAATGTTGTAGTAGCCACAGAGGCCTTTCCAATGATGCCTCATTCACCCCATTCTAACATCGGATGACATAGTTAGAGTTGTCAAGAGTCTCTGAATTGGTTTAGGCGGGATGGTCTAACCAACTAGCATGGTAGATTTTTGGGGTAGTTAAAGCAGTGATGAACAGCCTCATCACGAAGATCCTTTGCCACCTCGTTAAAGTAATCATCGATACTTTGTTTGCCTTGATTGGACATCATTTGAAAATTTGGCACCTTTCGCAAGATTGGGTATTTTTGTGGGCCCCACAAGCAAATTAGGGTCTTTGAGCGCAAACTTTCTTGGCCAAAATTAAGGGCCTAGGTGGCATTGGATTAGATCACCGACAACATATTCTTGATGGGCTCATCGAGGCATTTTTTATGGTGTGCTCTGCGTTATATTCTAACCCCATCTCATTTGACATCCTTTTCTGGCTCAGTCAATGAAGTCATGGTCAAAAGTTAAAGTCAAACTTTGACTTGCACGCATTTCAAGAAAAATGAATAAAAGATTAAAAAAAAATAGGGAAAAATAAGAGGGAGCCATGTAGCCTCTCTCATGCATAATTTGGAAATTACAAAAAATGAAAAAGTAAGAAAATAAAAACGCCCTTCCCCCTTCTCTTAGGCCATTTGACAGGTGCACTAGGGGAGAGACGGCTCGAGCTCTGCAACTCAAGGAGCAAGAGAAGAGAGAAAAGGGTTTCAAGCAATGACTAGCAACACCACAAGAACAAGTAGTCCTCCTTTAGTTCCATTTTAATTACGATCATTCAATACATAAATGGTTGGGTTCCCTGTATGAACAAATTCTATCTTACTTTGAGATTGCTAGTTATGTGGGTTTGAGATTCAATTGTTGGTTCATATTTTTTTATTGCTAGTGCAATGTGTGTGTTGTTGTATGAGGGTTCTATACTTGTTCCTAAATTTTCTGAGTGAAATTGCAAAGGAGAGGAGATTCGAACTCCTCTTCGGCACCAAGCCCAAGCCTCCAGGGTTCCCTTCAATATTTAACAAATTTGTGTTTGTTGAAACTTACAGGTCTGTGCCTACAATTATGGGGTCTAGGGCATATCAAACCCTGACCTCCCCCATTTTTTCCCCTTTTCCCACTCTAAAAACCCAAAAAAAACCATCCTAAGCATAACATGGAGGGGAGGGAGTCGAACCCTTGACCTCCCTACCTCTTTCTCTAAATTAAAAAAACCCACTTGTGATATTTTTATAAGATGCTCCGCCCATCCACCACCGCCTCTGGCCACCTCTGGTTGGCCCCAGATCTTACACCTCCACCTGTTTTACCCCCTTTCACCTATGCATGGGCTATCCTCATGGCCTCCATCCTTTGTCTAGACCTACACTCCACCCCGTGACCGCGTTCCTATCCACCCATGCTCGTCAACCCTCCTCCTCCCAGGAGTTGCCCTGCCTCAGTTGTGCACGCAGGCCTTTCCCACAGCCACCTCTATTGGTTGCACATAACACCAACTCCGACCACTCCTCGCCCGGTTGAGCCCCATCCAACATCGACCTCCTCTGTCCAACCATATAGGTCGGTTTGGAATATAAAAATAACAATGAGAAGGGGGCGGGGGCGGGGGCGGGGGGCTATGCCGCCAGGGTGGAGCCACCACCGCCTCCCCTCCTTCCCGGCCGAATCTCCACCAATTAATTCTTATTAAAGTGTGGGTTTCATACTATACGTGACCGGGGGCTAGCAACAAGGTCTAAGCTTTGAATTTAGGGTCATATGGATGACCCACGGCCTAGATGGTTGGGGGTCAATTAATTTAGACTATGGTCATATCGTATGATCATCTGCGTAGTCGCCTGGGCTAGAGTTTTGGCACTAGGGGCTCAATTTGTTGGTCATATGGTATGGTTGTATGGGTGGTCGCATTGTTTTGGTATGGTATTCGACGAGGGTTGTTAATTTCAGTTTGATTTTTTTTATAGTTTGTTATATATACTAGCACAGCCACATAATTGTGGCTGATCAACACTGAAAGGCTGATAAGATGAAAAGAATCCTTAAAAGAATATATTAAATTTTATTATTGATTAACAAATAAACGGTTGAGCTTATTTATTTGGTGTTAATATTTTAATTTTTGTTAATCACTTACGTGGCAATCAGTTAGCTATCAAAGTAATTTTTAAATATGATCAGGTAAATGTAAAAAAGTAAACACATAAACGGATGCCTTTATAATAGCTAGGAAGTTAATGATTGAAATCACAGCCATTTATTTTGTGTGACTACTAAGAATATTTCAGCCATATTTAATCCTCTCCATAGAAAACTTATTAAGCACTAAACCCCTATTAAATCTGCCCATTGTCAATAGGTGTACACCTTTCGGCGTAATTATATATAGAACTTGTTTTTTTTTTAATTAATTATTTAATTTTTTTGTTTATATATTATATATATACTATATAAGATTTTAAATTATAATTATAATTATGAAAAATAATTGAATAAATTCAAAATAAAACATTTAAAAAATTATGTATATAACAATAATAATAATCTATTTTTAAGGTCAGTGTATGAGACTTCCTTGTTTGTGGGACAAGGGACCCCTTCTGCCCAATGATTTGAGTGGTAAAGTCTATGGATGTATTGTTGGAATATATTATATTCCTTGGAAGGTAATAATGTCTTTGTATTATGTCAGAAGTTGTCCACGATCTTATGTAAAAGAGTATAAAACAAATATTTATTATGGAAGAGTTTACTCTTGGTAGGAATATTATATAAAGAGATGATAAAAATGAGAATTATATTATCTCACATGCAATATGTGAGAAAATAAAAAAGAATACACCAGATATAGGTATATAATAATGCCAAGAGTGCCTCTTAAGGCATAACATCTGATCATTATCGTGTGTTCTCAAGCATTCTTCTATATTTGTATGGGGTAATTATGGAGTTGCTCTACTGTAAGATTGAAGGAAATTTATGGAGACACTAAAAGACAACCTTCCCGTAGACGTAGCCCAATTGGTTGAACCACGTATATCTGGTGTATTCTTTTTTATATTCTCTTTTGGTTCTTATTATGTTTGATATGTTGTTGGATTCATATATAGCAGGATAGTTTAGTTATCTTTCTATACTTGTGATTTCTCACATGGTATCAAAGCTTGGTGGCTATGATCTACCACCTTCTATATTTTTATCCAACACAGTTATCTTCATATTTTATTTTGGGCACTGCTATTTTTTGTAGATTTGCCATCAAATCTAGTAGTCATTTGGCTTCTCTTCATATTCGAGCATGATTCTATATGTTTGAGTTTTTTTAAAAACCCTAACCCCTATTTTATATATTTTTTGCAGGTTTCTTGATTTTTTTTCTATAGATCTATATGAAAAATTGATTCTCCTCAAGGAGATCTATCCCTCGATTATTCAGATCTAGTTTTTTTTTTGCAGGAAAAATTGAGGTCACAACTTTCAAATCCAGTTCTGAAACTTTTGGTACAGAATTTGAAGAAACAAGTTACATATATGTTTTCCTCCCGAAAAAATACGTGGTTTGCAAAAACAAATCACCTAATTTCATGTCTGGGAAGCGGAGATATCGCTGATTTAAAATCAACCATTTTTCAGAAATTTTTCGTACGGATGGAAATGTTGCAGAGTTGATATCTTTTGACAGAATATCCAAATTTCTATTCATTTTTAAATGATGGATGCAAAATGATCGTGCCATTTCTAGAAATAGGTTGTAATAGAGATTCTAAGCCATATTGATCGTGTTATGATCATTTCAAATTTTTGGCTCAAAACTCTTGATCTACTTTAAATAATAAATTTTTTTGGTAAGATCTTTTCAATTACTCATTTTTTTTCCTAACTTGTCTATTATTTGCATCAGAATTTATCTCTTGTTAAGTTTTTCATCATAATTACTTTAGAAATAGTTTATGTGCCTGAAATTGTTGGTTCTAACTATCTTGCATGGAAGAGAAAAATTATTGATGTTCTCGGAAGCAAGAATCTTTGGAGGTTGGTTAATGGTGAACACAAGAAGCCCACTGATGTTAAAGATCTGGTTATTTGAGAAGAAATATGTGATCAGGCAAGATGTGATCACGAGCCCTCTTGCTTGATCACATCTTTCTTCCCAAATAACCAGATCTTTAACATCAGTGGGATTCTTGTGTTCACCATAACCAACCTCCATAGATTCTTACTCCTGAGAACATCAATCATTTTTCTCTTCCATGCAAGATAGTTAGAACCAACAAGTTCAGGAACAAAAACTACTTCTAAAGTCAGTATGATGAAAAATTTAACAAGAGATAAACCCTAATGCAAATAATAGACAAGCTAGGAAAAAAAATGAGTAAACTGAAAAAATCTTACCAATTATTTTTTTATTTAAAGTAGATCAAGGGTTTTGAGCCGGAAATTGGAAATGATCATAAAGTGATCAATATGACTCAGAATTTCTATTATAACATGTTTCTGGAAACAACACGGTCATTTTGCATCCATCTATGCACGTTGAATAAAAATCTGGATATTTTGTCAAAATATTTCAGGTCTGCAATATTTTCATCTATACAGAAAATTTCTCAAAAATAGTTGATTTTAAATCAACGATTTCTCCACTTTTCGGACACAAAATCAAACAATTTGTTTTTTCAAACAACGTAGTTTTTCGCGAGGAACACAAATCTGTAACTTGTTTCTTTAGATTCTGCACTAAAATTTTCAGAACTGGATATGAAAGTTGCGACCTCAATTTATCTTGTAAAAAAAAAAACTAGATCTGAATAATCGGGAGATATATCTCTTTGATGAGAATCAAATTTTCATATATATCTACAGAAAAACAATCAAGAAACCTGCAAACAATACACAAAATAGGAGTTAGGGTTCGAAAAAAAACTCAAACATATAGAATCATGCACATATCTCAAGAAAAGCCTAATGGCTACTAGATTTGATGGCAAATATACAAAAAATAGCAGTGCCCAAAATAAAATATGAAGATAACCATGTTGGATTAAAATATAAAAGGTGGTAGATCATAGCCACCAAGATTCGATACCATGTGATAAATCACATGTATAGAAAGATAACTAAATTAACATCATATCTATGAATCCAACAACATATCAAACATAATAAGAACAGAAAGAGAAAAGAAGAACAATACACCAGATATATGTGGTTCACCCAATTGGGCTACATCTAAAGGAAGGTTTTCTTCTATTATCTCCAGAAATATCTTTCGATTTTACAATAGAGCAACTCCACAATTACCCCATATAAATATAGAAGAATGCTTGAGAGCACAAGATGATGATCACATGTTATGCCTTAAGAGGCACTATTGGCATTATTATATACCAAGAGATATGAAGGAATTACTCTCACAGATATACATACCCTACCCTCTTTGGATTTGAACTTGAGTATATATGTGTTATATAGTTTCATACTATATTAAAAAAATTAATTCCCCCCCCTTAAGGACATTGGGTGAAATTAATTTTGTATCTCCCTCATCCAAAGATGGATTTTCGCCCAAGAATAATCAAAACAATCGGGACAAAGTGTAGAAACCAGCGATGGTATTCACCTTCAAAAATTCATCTTGGTTTTTCAGAGAGACATTCTAAAGCGTTAGGCAGTCCTAATTAGCCTGGAAACATGTGCCAAAAGGAGGCCTAATTGGAGGCCTCCGGGGCCAAATTTCTTAAATCCAGGAGAGACCCATTTTCGCAACATGAATGTATGCTTGTAACAGCCTATCCATTCTAGTGTCCAACTAGAAATCAAATTTAATTTCCAATCTTTCCCTAATCAATCCTCCAACCAACATTTTCTCGTGAACCTTTCTGAGGCCATATCTCACTCATGCGAAGCTCGATTTACACCAAACGAAAGGCAGCAGAAAGCTGGTGGATGGAGCTACAACATGGGGACATAAAATTTTAGGTTTGTGTCTATATAGTGGGAGGGAACATCCTTCCAATATTAATTTCCAGGGGTCCCTTCACCGAATCAAGCCTGAATTGAAGCCTTCCTTCACCGACTTGCATGGATTATTATAGGCAGCAAGGGGGTGATAAAACCAAGTCTGAAAAGTGCCTAAATAGTGGAAATTTCCTTACATTCAATGACCTAACTCAAGACCCCCCTGCCCTCCAAAGTAGCCTGAAATTTTCCCCAAGCCTTAGGCCTTCATCCTACTGAATCTGACAGCCATTGATGGCCTTGGACACCGTGAAGCTACCTCATTTAAAGCTGCAAAATAGGGAAACAATCAAAGTGTCATTGGGATGGCACAAATCCCAAGACAAATGATGAGGTGGCACCTCAATTTTGTCATTTTCCCAAATGACATTTTGTAAAAAGTTTATTTCCTAAAAGATTTACTTTTAGACTAAAATATTGTAAATAAAAGTATCAAATCAAATAAAATTTGATTTGTTTTAGATAAATACAAAATACTTTAGGGTTGGTCCACTTTTCACTTTTCCAAAAGTGACAAGTGTCTTATGACCTAACCCTAGCTTTCTCCTCTCCTTTATAAATAAGAGGAAGGCTTTGTACAAAGGGGGACTTATTGAATAAAACATCAAAGCTCTGTTGAATTTTCTCTAAAGAGTATAAGTATTTGTTTGTACTTGTTCTCCTTTCGGTTTTTGGATTTGTTTTCTTGTTAGTTAAGGGTTGAGGAGTAATAGTAAATGTTTTCTATGTTAGTTATCTCCATGAGGGATTGGTTAGCTAGGTATTTCTTGTTGCTTCCTTGGGTTTATCTTGTTGGTTTGCACTTACTAACAATTGTGTCTAACTTGTTTAAAGTGGCTTTGTGTAGATTTTTTGAAGGATCTAAGTATTTCGTCCATAGTTAGTGTTTAGGAGGTATAGGGGTCCCTTAGGACATCCCTCAAATCCCTCTTTGCTTTGTTGATTATTGTTTTCTACTTCGTCTCATTTCATTATTCTTTTAGCTTAAAATTTTTGCATTTTATAGTGTTGTCCTAAATAGGAAAATTGTCCATTTTAGTCAATTTACCCTTCAAGGACAACCATATAAGTTGGTTGTTATATAGTTGTAATTTACAATTTTCTATTTTATTTAGTTCAGTTTGGTTTATTGAAAATCACTAAAATTTCATTGCTTTCCTGTTAGGAGTTAACCAATTGCATGTTCTGCTTCTCCTAAGCGGTCAAGAACCAACTAAAGACCTGTTTGAGGCAAGCTATCCTCATTTTGTGGATAACTAAGGAGATGATGTCTCGAGGCCCCCGGGTTGCAGATATGGAGTGTCAAGAGACTACATGACCAGTAGCACCCTTTGCACAGATGGAAAACCCACTAACCGCCATAGATCGTCACAGGTTTACAGATGGCATCCACCACACTCATTGACTTCCAGAAGGTAGTGGGCCTTGCTCCATGACGTACAAGTCAATATTATGGTGAGCATCATTTCAATATTTAAGCCATTTGATTATGTTGTATCTTATATTTCTCTAGATTTCATGATATGTGCTGGACATTATGCCTTTTTCCCTACTTCACCTTGGTGGTTGACATAGTTCCCTAGTAAGTGGTTTTCCTTGGGAATGGGTTTGCTACTGTGAACTCCCTTGATGAGCCATCGTATCGTTCCAGAACATACTTACCATTTTCCATTATTATCCCCCTCCATTTCCTTATCTCTTGGGATTTTAGGGTGTATTGACCCAAGAAGGGGTTTTCCATCATTCTATGGGAAGAAGGAGATAAAGGCCCAGAGGGGTTGGTGTTGGGTAAAAGATAAAAACCTTGTATAATATTTCCAAATGCTTCGCCCAAGGATCACCTAAGAAAGCAATGAAACGCTTATCTTTGAAGAAAAGGGAACTCACAATATAATAAAGAAATGCTTGAAAGGTTAGTTGAAGGATAGGAGGTCTCATCACGAGACCGCCTATCACGTCCATGGATATCTAGTGGTATGACATTGTCATCATCTGGTCACCAAACCAGGGCAATGACTCTCAGTTGCATGGATGAGAGAAAGGGGGTCTCATCACGAGCCAACCTTCTCATTTCCATTAGGTATTTGTGGGTGACATTGCCACCACCTGATCACCACGCCAGGTCAGTAACCTTCAATCTCTCCTTATGCTATTATGAAAGAAAATATAAAGAAAGAAATATAAAAGGGAAATGATGGGCTTGGAAAAAGTGCATTGTGGACGATGATACCACACACCCTCTACAAAGGCACCCATGAATGAGACATTACGACCCCTAGTCTGTCATGAGCCCTATGCCCATTGAGTCTTGACCCCATCCACCTCATACACTTTACATGGATTAGAGAGGGACCTCTTGGAAGCTCTCCTTGACTTAGGGCAAGACCTACCCAATAGGACACCTCGTCAACCCCCCCATACTTAATCTTGACAAGTCACATAGTGTCTTTGAGTTGTTAATTGTTTGATATGTGATATTTGATGCACATGCTTGGATGGATTATTTATTGATTGGATAAACTTATCATGATGTTATGACTTGATATCCTTGGAGGGCATGTTCATTTATCTTTGCAGGACCTAGCTGGTGGACAGTTTTGGGAGAAGAAGCCTAGCTTGGGCTTCCAAGGGGCTACATGCCCACAGGTTGGATGCCAAAGGCCCGCATGTCATATGAGAGATATCAAACTTGGAAGGCCTCAAAGATGACTTGGAAAACATAGCCTAGCCCCCACAGGCCAAATGTTTTTCCTAGGAGAGGAAAAACATCACTTCTAGAGACATGATGTCACCTAGGGGGGTTAGGGCTTGGTGGTGAGCTGCCACTCATTTACACATGGACATTTGAGGAGGATAAGGGTCTTCACTATGTATGAGTGCCTAGATGCTTGACACATGGCCTTTGGAAGCCCATCGACACTTCTCCAACACCAACGACTTCCTCAAAGTGGCTTTAGGGGACATCCTCCTAAATTAGGGTTTAATTTGTGCAAAAGATGAAATTTTAAGTGAATTGTTTGATATTATTTTGTTAAGGGGGAAAGATTAAGGATGTTGACCCCTAATCTTGTGTTTTACTCCTTAATTTGTGGACAAGCTATGTTATCTAAATTTTGTATAAATAGAGATCATAAGATCTCATTTTAAACATAACTATCCCTCTTGTGAGAGACTTGGTCTGAAATTTTCAGCCCCCTTGGCCCTTTAGCTCTTGTGCACTTGTTTTATGGCTATTTTATGAATGGTTGATGGGGGAAGGTGTAGCGCTAGCTTTGGATGGTGCTTTCTAGCTCTTGTGATGAATTGTCTTAGCATTTCTCTTGATCTTGGTATGTTTTTTACTCTCGTGCTATCATTTTATTCAATTCAAGTATTTTTATCCTAGGATCTAGGTGGGAAGTATAAGGGCATACACCCCCACTATAGCCTTCATCATTTTGTTTGCTTCATCTCATTGATTAAGGGTTTGCTAAGAGAAGTATAAGGGCATACACCCTCTTAGTTTAAACCCTAGCTTAGAGAAACTTGGCTTGGGGAGTAAAAGGGCTTACACCTCCAAGGAGGTAGCTTCTCTAAGCTCCTCGTGACTCCATTAACCCAATAGTAAAGGCACTAGTCATTGATTTGTTGCATTGGAGAAATAAAATATTGCATTGGGAAATGTGATTTTCGATCATTTTTACTTCTTGCAAAGTGGATTGTTTTCCTTGTGCCTTGGGCACCTCACAACCACTAGGGCATCCCCATCTAGGGGATGTTAAGCCCTAATATTGGCTCATTACCCCTTAATTGAGGCATATTAGATTAGTAATGTTATTTTATTTATGTCGGCCTTAGACCATTAGTTGTAATTTAGATTAGTAATGTTATTTTATTTATGTCGGCTTTAGGC
>JASDQU010438503.1:72119-91740 GCA_032191745.1 Picea mariana
CATTTAAGTGGGGTAAAAGGAGGTTGCCCCCTCGAAGAGGCTTATTATCTGAAATTATCTCTTTTTCAAGGCGTTGAGTACTTTTCCTAAGGTTTTTCCATGCTATATTGATGTTTGGTTCTTAACAAGGGATACTTATTTTTGTTGTTACAAAATTGCATCTTCAGCCATTAGGGCTGCAGAAAACCTAACTTACTTGCTTTAATAACTCTCTTATCAACCATTGGTTTTTGCTCAAAGTTTGCACACTTACTCTCCTTGTCCTAGTGCACTTTTTGGCAAAGTTTGAGGAGATTTTAGTGGCTGATTTTCTTTCTATAATACATTGAATGTTACAGCCATAAGGATGATATAATTTGTTGCAGACAAGTGTTTACAACATCCTTATCTTTTGTGCTAAGAATATTGGTTTTTCATCTTGAGTTTAGCTAGTCATTTACTAGTTTTTCTCTTGCATTTTCTACTTGATCTTTAGCATTTATTGAGCAGTTTATAGTACCTTTTTCTTGCTGATATATATTGTTATATATTGTTGCGAATTAGGGACATCAATCTTAACTTGATGATCCAACTAACATATACTATTGCAAAGTGTCTTTTCTTGTGTCTCGGGCAGGTACAATCATCCGGAGAAGTGTTATACCTGTGGGGCAACAATTTCTTGACTTGCAAGGCATTTCTTTCCACCTTTCACTCCACTTAGAATTGACCTATAGGAGCTTCATTTCCATCCATATTCATCTCCATCTCAATCCCCCTGGGGTCATTGGGATTGCCTCCCTAGAGTGACATAGTCACCCTTGAAGTGGAGGACCTACATCGAGGTGACACTGGGTGTAGGATTACCAAGTTGTGGCACTTGTTCCGTGGTTGGGTTGGGATTTCCCTAACCTACAAATTGCGCTATAAAATTTTGGCTCCATTTCCGGGGAAGATTTTGAATCTTCTTTGTACCCAAACAACACTTTGGTAAGATATCTCAAAGCCTTTCCCTTAGCTTGCCTGACGACTCCACCCAAGGGACGTTCCCTTTCCCCTTTTGTTGATGAGCTCATCTGGCAACTCCACCTTCCCAGAACCCACTTTTCCCTTTTTCCCTTTTCATCCCTTGATAATCCTTGAGCTTGTATGGCAACTCCATTGAGGTATTACCCTAAGTGATGGAACCATGGCCTCATGGAACTTACCATGGGCATTCCATAATGTGTATCCTTCTCTTGATGTTCAAAATGTCCCTGACTATCCAAATCATTGTCCAACAGAATGGAGAGAAAGTTGCCCCAAATTTGACGGTGATCCAACCCTTGCAGACATCCATGTCATGAATTATATGTAGTATGCATCGAGCTTAAATGTGCTACATGAAGATGTGATGATGCAATTTTTCGTGTCTTCACTAGGATCAAGTCAAAAGGATTGGTTTGCACACTCATGTGATCCAAAGAGTATCCCTTCTTCTACAAAGCTCATTGAAGAATTTCTTAGGCAATATCAACCAGATACTCAAATTTTGCAAGATGATTTCCAAGGGCTCAAACACACTCTTTGCTGAGAAGGTTTTATGATCAATAATGAGACCATATATGAAGAAAAGCTTGAAGAAGATCCGGATGAGACTTATGATGAAGATGAAGTATCTACTCTTCCACTTGATGACGACATCTAGACCTTTGCTCCTCCCACACATAAAAAAGATACCATGATGAGTTATAATCCTTTTGAGAACTTTGATGATGCTTTGTTCCATGACTGTGGAAATAAATAAAAAATCCAAAAGGATATCGATGAAGTTTCTCTTGCAGAAGGCCTGAACGAGACATTGTCCTCTACTATCCCTTTCGAAGAAGATCAAGTTATCCAGTCTTGTGAAGAAATAATCAGCTTCTATGATGCAAATGAAATCATGGAACAACCCCTGGATATAGTTGACGATCACATTGATGATTTCATACAGATTGGGAGATATAGATAGGGTTTGGGTTGTTTCATTTTTTACAGAGATCCTATCTATGAAATTGAAGGCACATCTTGGATAAAGGATACAAAAATCATTTCTTCAGAGGATTTATTTTTACAACCAAATGGTCCATATATGTGCCAAACCGATGATGTGGTTACAGATTTGTTCCATCAATTCGAGGACGACCTGACGCAGCGTTTTCAGGATGATTTTCAACCACCATACTCAGATTTTGATAGACACCAGGTCATGGCCCGCCCAAAGAAATATGAGGTCCATACTACCAAACAAAAATACTTTCATGTTGAGACTTTGAGCAGGGATATGCAAACAAAGAAGAGACGTTTCTTGAGTCCAACGAAGGAGTTTTTCTCTAAGGTTGTGCCTTACCCCGTTTCCTCTTGTTTGGGAAATCATAGGTTTTTCTTTGGGTCTCTTGTCCTTTCTCTGATCCAGATTTTATGAGCAGAATGAAATGAATACAGAATATTAAAATATGCTTAACACAGAATAATAGAGATACAGTAAAACCGGTTTTCTATTCAATAACGAAATAAGCTGAAACTGTAAAATGCAGCGGAAAACAAGCTTGTTGGAATGGTGGCGGCTTATCTCTGAGAAGAGATGTGACGGCTGCGCTCATTTGCAAGAAGATGATTACAATGAGGCTCTGAAGGCCTTTTTACAATAAACAGAAATGTCAAAAAACCTAGACATCCAAAAAACCTAACCCTAGGAGATGAAGCGCCAAAAGTCATGTGGGCCCCGTTTGGGTAAGTCAGTACATCAACTTCCCGAGGTCGTATCTTTTGCATACGATCTTCGTTTTAGGCGCACGATAGTTCGTTGGAAAGGTATAGTCGAGGAGAATCATTTTGGGGGATTAATCATGACTTTGGCTATCATTGAGAGGCTTGATCCCGAAAAACCTTCATTTAGGCCCTCAAAATGGCCTCGAAAGTTAAAACTGCTAAAAATAGTAAATTGTCATAAAATTGTTTTGAGCGAGTTGGAAAAGGTGGGTGGCCACCGATATCCACCTGGATCATTCTCAACCTTCAAAAAATAGTGATATTCTAAGAGAAGATGAAGACGAGTCATCGCCTATGTATAGTAGCCCCCTCCAGAGATGGATTGATCAGTCTTGTGGCTACACTTTCAAGTGGGATGATTGGGATGACAATTTCTCTCTCCAACAGGATTTCCCCCCTCCCACCCATCTTCATGAGTTTTATTTCATGATTGATTATATGTGTGTTTATACTCATGATTATTTTGTGCTTGACTTATCCTTTTTGTATTATATGATTAAGCACATGAGGAGATACTAACATTACGACCCTTAGTATGTCATGAGCCCTATGCCCATTGAGTCTTGACCCCATCCACCTCATACACTTTACATGGATTAGAGAGGGACCTCTTGGAATCTCTCCTTGACCTAGGGCAAGACCTACCCAATAGGACACCTCGTCAACCCTCCCATACTTAAGCTTGATAAGTCGCATGGTGTCTTTGAGTTGTTAATTGTTTGATATGGTGATCTTTGATGCACATGATTGGATGGCTTATTTATTGATTGGATTAACTTATCATGATGTTATGACTTGATATCCTTGAAGGGCGTGTTCATTTGTCTTTGTAGGACCTAGCTAGTGGATATTTTTGGAAGAACAAGCCTAGCTTGGGCTTCCATGGGGCTACAAACCCATAGGTTGGATGCCAGGGGCTCGCATGCCAGATGAGAGATATCAAACTTGGAAGGCCTCAAATATGACTTGGACAACATAGCCTAGCCCCCACATGCCAAACGTTTTGCCTAGGAGAGGCAAAACATCACTTCTAGAGACATGATGTCACCTAGGGGGGTTAGGGCTTGGTGGTGAGGTGCCACTCATTTCCACATGGGCGTTTGAGGAGGAGAAGGGTATTCATCATGTATGAGTGCCTATATGCTTGACACATGGCCTTTGGAGGCCCATCCACACTTTTCCAACACCAACGACTTCCTCAAAGTGGCAAAACCTCCCTAAAGGGGTGACATCCTCCTAAATTAGGGTTTAATTTGTGCAAAAGATGAAATTTTAAGTGAATTGTTTAATATTGTTTTGTTAAGGGGGAAATATTAGGGTTGTTGACCCCTAATCTTGTGTTTTACTCCTTAATTTGTGGACAAGCTATGGTAACTGAATTTTGTATAAATAGAGATCATAATATCTCATTTTAAACATAACTCTCCCTCCTGTGAGAGACTTGGTCTGAAATTTTTGGCCCCCTTGGCTCTTTTATCTCTTGTGCACTTGTTTTATCGATATTTTATGAATGGTTGATGGAGGATGGCCTAGCGCTAGCTTTGGATGATACTTTCTAGCTCTTGCGGTGAATTGTCTTAGCATTTCTCTTGATCTTGGTATGGTTTTTACTCTCTTGCTATCATTTTATTCAAGTCAAGTATTTTTATGCTAGGAGCTAGGTGGCAATTATAAGGGCATACACCCCCACCATAGCCTTCATCATTTTGTTTGCTTAATCTCATTGATTAAGGGTTTCCTAAGAGAAGTATAAGGGCATACGCCCTCTTAGCTTAAACCTTGGCTTAGAGAAACTTGGTTTGGGGAGTAAAAGGGATTACACCCCCAAGGAGGTAGCTTCTCTAAGATCCTTGTGACTCCATTAACCCAATATTAAATGCACTAGTCATTGATTTGTTGCATTGGAGAAATAAAATATTGCATTGGAAAACGTGATTTTCGGTCATTTTTACTTCTTGCAAAGTGGATTGTTTTCCTTGTGCCTTGGGCACCTCACAGCCACTAGGGCATCCCCGTCTAGGGGATACTTATTCTTGTTGTTACAAAATTGCATCTTTATCCATTAGGGCTGCAGAAACCCTAACTTACTTGTTTTAATAACTCTCTTATCAACCATTGGTTTTTGCTCAAAGTTTGCACACTTATTCTCCTTGTTTGAGGAGATTTCAGTGGCTGATTTTCTTTCTATAATACATTGAATATTAAAACCATAAGAATGATATAATTTGATGTTGACAAGTTTTTACAATAGCCTTATCTTTTATGCTAAGAGTATTAGTTTTTCATCTTGAGTTTAGCTAAACATTTACTAGTTTTTCTCTTCCATTTTCTACTTGATTTTTAGCATTTATTGAGCAGCTTATAGTACCTTTTTCTTGTTGATATATACTATTATCTATTGCTGCAAATTAGGGATATCAAGCTTAAATTTTTTATCCAACTAACATATACTATTTCAAAGTGTATTTTCTTGTGTCTCGAGCAAGTACAATCATCCGGAGAAGTGTTATACCTATGGGGCAACAATTTATTGACTTGTAAGGCATCTCTTTCCACCTTTCACTGCACTTATAATTGACCTATAGGGGCTTCATTTCCATCCATATTCATCTCCATCTTAATCCCCCTAGGGTCACCGGGATCGCCTCCCTAGAGTGACCTAGTCACCCTTGAAGTGTGGGACCTACATCGAGGTGACATTGGGTGTAGGATTCCCAAGTTGTAGCACTTGTTCCGTGATTGGGTCAGGATTTTCCCAACCTACAACTTGCGCTATAACAAGGAAAAGAGGCCAACAACACAATAAACAAAAACATCAGGACAAACTTGTAAAATCCTCCCCCGACTCTAAACTTCACACTTATTTTTATTTCACTCAGTTTCACAAACCTTACACATGTTTAAGTGTCATTATACCATGCTTATGTAAAGAAATTTTCATGTTTTCATGTAATTTTCTATTCATAAACAATATGAATTTTCTCTTTTTATATCGTCATTCGTTTAACTTTATTAGGGAATTTCAATTCCTTAAAAAGGAACTAGTTGAGGCTATCATGCATATGGCGTCTATTCAACCTGCAAAGAGCTTCAAACACATTCTTTTCGGTTGAATAGCATAGGTGTTTACTTTGTCTTTTATTGAATTTATTTGAGTACCACGCCACCCGAGATGAAGGAAAAAAGGCGCATAACCCCGTGATTGGGTGATGGTTGGGTTTCCTTGCCATCATACCTACTGTGGTTAACGTCAAATTTAGTATGGAGGATGAACTACAATTCGTTTGCATTGTTTATTTTCTTTTTTTCTAACTTTTAGGTTGTTGCCCCTAAAGGGGCCATTAAAAAATCAAAAAAAAAAAAAAAAACCACCGAAATATGCAAAAAATTGAAAAAAAAGGCAGAGGTACGCCCCACGAAACTAAAACCAAAAACACTTTATTATATAGCTACTATATTTATATCTATACATATGTTCATATCTTATATAAGTTAGCTAGATTTCATTTTTTGTTGACCAAGAGACACGCTTGTGAAAATAAGATGTGATATCGCCATGTGGATGGATTGGTCTTTCAATTCATGTAATTTCAATTTCTAAACTACTAAGAGTCAAAGAAAGAGAATCTTCATCATGAGACATGTTAGCACTAGAAGTCACCTCTGGATTGTGGCAGAGGTAAGCCCAGTACCCATCAGTTTTTATGTCACGAAGAATAAATTTAAGATGGTCAAATGGACACAGGCCTAGGAAGATATCGCTCTAACTCAGTAAACTGAATAAGGTATGCACAAGCAAATGAGGCCTTGATCTAACTTCAGTCAATTGGTTTTAGTAAAGAAGAGTAGGAGGAAGAACTTTAAAGAGGAAGTGTAGTGGCTTGCTATGGACATCGGGTCTTCCAGCAGCCAAATGAAGAAAAACTCAAAGAACAAGATTTTCTTGGACTCAGAGTTTCAAGAAATTGAAAATGCTACAACAATATTGCAATCAAACATCCATTACAACACAATCACAACAACTCGGTTGGATCATCCATTCCCGAGTCTTCAGTATCATATGCATAAAAGACGAAAATGAAAACTGACTTAGATTGAATAAGGAGTCTCAAATCTCATAGCATAACAGATAACCAGATTTTAAATCAAAACTTTACAATTGTAGGAGCTCAGCTCAACCATTGACCCTGACAAAATATGAGAATGACTCTTATATACTCAGAGCCAAAATCCCAGCAACAAGCTCCAGTCATCACATTGAAGGCGTTATGTATGCATGTCTCCTAGCAGTCTGTGCGTGTAGTCTTTGGTCAGACGTGGAATTCAGTCAGACGTAATCGCATTTCAAAACGGGCCTGCAAATGAGTTGATCAGCTGACAGTCCTTTCCTGGGTTTTCCATTTATGGTGGAAACGATGTCCAACCACCACCAACTGCTTCAATAACTGCTTCATTACGATCGGGGAAGGCCCCAGTCAAATCTGCACCTGTAGAATGTGGAGGCCCTCACATTCCGCCATCTGGTTCTACTTTGGGAGTTCATGATGAGATTAGCAAATAGGCGTGGAGGCTGATGCGATGGCTGGAGAAATCGACATGAAACAGTGAATGGATGGTGACCAGGTGGGGGCGATTGGCACGCTCGATGTGGAGATGAGACGAGGGGTGGCCATGTGGACTGACGTGGCAGAGGGAAGATTAACAGGGAAAGCGCAAACAACAGGATGTTGGCGCTGAGTTGTATGAGCATAAGCAGCGGAGTGGCATGATAATGTGATGTGGAGACAGAGGGGAGAACACATGGTGGGAGATGGTAGGCGAGAGTGGAAAGGGATATGACGTGGGGGTGAGTGGAGGATAGGTGTGTGCTAATAGAAGGTGGAAGGGGAGCGGGAGAGGTGACAGGGAGAGGAGAGAGACGGAGTGGGGGACAGATGGCGTAAGGAGCGTTGGCAGTAAGTAAGGGTGGTAAGCAGTCTACGCAGAGGGGGTAGGCAGTAGTAAGAGGTTTTGAGCGGGGGGAGTCTGAGTTCAGGAGAGGGCGACAGGTTAGTGGGGGTATCACACTCCAAAACGACCAACTCGGACCCCCCCCATTAACGAAAGAACGTTCAGGGGGGTCCGATATGGATCCTGCACCGTAGATCTGGGCGCGCAGATCTCAGCCGCTCAGATCTACGCGTTGCTTAGCATGACGCACCCAGGCCCTAAAACTTAGGATAAGAGGGATTTTGTGGATTTTTAGCCCACTTCTTGCCATTTTTTTCTCCAAGGGGTCAATCTCTTAAGGAAAACACGCCCCCTTACAAATTAATGTGATAACAAGCCCCTTAGAATTTGTCTACTTGGTATCCATTGAGTGATCTTGATTTTCTCTTGTAAATCACACAATCAAGAAGTTGATTAACTTAGTTTGGTTATAATACTACTCTACTTGGGTAAGCTCCGCTAAAACTCCCTCGAGGGGGTGGGGCAGGGGTCTTGATCCTCTTCCTTTGCACAAGTATCTTTCTTCCATCCAAGCAACTTTAAGAGCCCGAAAGCGGTAGTGATGAGAAGGGGTTAATCCCTCCCTCTCTTAACTGCATTGGGCACTCTTCGTTATAACCACGTGATCTACCTAAGCTCACTTTTTTATACTAAGTGGAACAATTGTGGGATAATAGGTGTTTGCCTGGTTGGGAGGACTTTCAAAACGATATGGTAACCATTGCTTATGTTTAAACAACTTAAAATTCACAATTAAATACATGTTTAAAAGTATTCACCTTTTGTGAGTCCACCCAACACCTTGGATAATCTTAAGTTGCATCCAATTACATCCTCTTTACATAGTTGTTACAACTTGTTATTTCATTTCCAAATCCCTTTTTAGACTTTGAAAAGTCTCGGGACCAGTTTCTGGGCAATTCCGGGTAATATCGATCCATCTCGGTCTTGTTCCCATGCATTATGAATCCTTAACAACTTTTTGTTTATCACTTACATCCACCTTAAAAGATCTAGTTGTAGCTTAGTAAAGAAGTTTTGACTCTTGTTTTTTGATAATTTTGCACGAGTCATCCATTGGACTATTGTTTGAACCGGTGGTTTATTCCGAGAACCATTTTAATACATTTTCCCAAGGGCATAAGAGAGGAAACAACTTGTTGTTCTCTTTTATTAGTTTGTTGTCACAAAAACCAACAAGCTCATTTTCACCCCCTAGTATTTAATTTTCAAATCCTAGGCCATTTTGGCCACCGAGGAAGCCAAGGAAGGAAAATACTCAAGTTGGGTGGTCCTAAGAGAGACTTTTCATAAGTTTTTCACCTCTCCTTTTTTCCCTTTTCATTGCCTTAGACACAAGATCATCCGAGGTGCGGGTAGTCTCTACCTCGTGCTAAGCTATCAAAGAGGTTGTAACTAGCTTCACAACCAGATAGGTGGGATCCTTCCTAACGAACAAATTTTGCTTATAATGACACTTAGTTCCAATAAGATCACTTTATTAAATAAATGCACAACTAGGTTATTAACCAAACATTAGCGGAAGCATTAAAATTGAAACCGTACACATTGTGCAAGATGTCTGGGTAAACACCCGTGGAAAAACTCCGAAAAGAAAACCAACACTTGAGTTTATTTTATTAGATAAAATCATGAGCTCCCATCTTGAGATAATGGCCCATCTGAGGAAAATGCAATCACAACAAATATCCTAGCCTACATGGTTGTTATCTCCCTTGTTGCCCCTTTGTTCCCTTCCTTGGCCCTACCCACTCACACTTGGATGAACTGTCCTCTTCACCCAATCAATGAGATCTCCTCACTCTATGTGTCTCATCCTCTCACTTAGGTTGTCTTTTATTATGTTGAGTTAACCCTAAATCCAAAACCCTAGATTGTCTCCAAAGTGATCAAAGGTTGAGATTAGTTCTCACCTCTTTAGATCTAACAATTAGGATTTAATCAACTCACTTAAGTTACCAATGCCAAAAACTTAGGCATTTAACTTAATTAAACTCACATTAATTAAAAGGTCATTCACTTTAATTAATTAACTCATAAAGTGAATTTCCTAAGGTTGAGAGGCATTAAGAATGACTTCCACGTGTTTGACACAAACAACGTGTATACTTGTCTGATGCTAAATACATCAACGTTTACTACTAATTGCCATCCTCAAATAGATGAACAGACTGAAAGAGTGAACATAGTGTTGGATGACATGTTGAGGATGCATGCCATGCATCAACCCAAATAATGGGAAGAATATCTACACCTAGTAGAGTTTTCCTATAACAATGGTTATCAAGAATCATTGAAGATGAGTCTGCTTAAGGTTATATATGGCAGAAAATGCAGAGTTCCAATTAGTTGGGACAATCCGATGGATATAATCACACTTGGACCAGAATCACTAAAGGAATGGAGCAGACAATGATCAGGATAAGGCAAAATTTGAAAATAACCCAGGATAGGCAAATAAGCTACGTAGACAACAAGAGAACTCATAAAGAGTTTAAGGTGGGAGATCATGAGTATTTCAGGGTAAAACCCAATAAGAGCTCCCTAAGGATGGGAACTAGTGCTAAGTTAGCACCTCGCTATTGTGGATCATTTAAAGTCCTAGAAAGAATGGGACCAATAGCATATAGACTTTCTATGCCACCTATTGTTAGAGCTCACAATGTGTTCCATGTATCTTTGTTAAAGAAATGTGTTCATGATTATAATCATATTATTAATTGGAATATGATACACGTGGAACCAAAGGGAGAATTATAGCCTAAACCTCAATACATTTTGGATAGGAGAAAAAAATTGTTCCAGAACTGATACATCATGCATGTCAAGGTGCAATGGAAGCACGTTGGAGAAAATGAGGCTACTTGGGAATTGGGGGATGCCATGAGAATGACATACCCATTTTTTTTTTGTATAAATGGTATATATGGTGTTTTAAACACTGAGGACGATGTTTCTTTAAGGGAGAGGGGAATGTAATACCTTGTTTTCCCCCATGACTGTAATTATACTAAGACTCCATGTATTGTGATTATGAAGCATGTAATTATGTTGGTGAATAATAAAAACACCAGACATATGACTAGGAAGGAAGCCTAGAGTATTGGCCATGATACCATGAGTGGGACTGGTGAGGTGGAAATGGGAAGTTTCAATGAGGAAATAGGAAGCTTGCCCAACAATCTAGCCTACACCTTCAAGAATTGAATATACCACCTGCCAACGTACCTGTATTGCATAGAACCACAAAATCAATTATGGTGATTAGGATGGGGTGGTTGAGCAGTTATAATTGCTTACATACTCGGTACTTAGAGGAACGAATGGTCAACTGAGACCCCAGTCAGAAGGACACACTAGATTTCCCCTTAGAATTCAAGAGCATGAAAGAAGGGCTTGCATCTAACAATAGACATCAGGGATCCCAAGGATAGGAGAAAGAAGAGGGAAAATGTGGAAAAACACCATAGTTATGAGTAGATGAACATACAAGAGAAATGGAGAGAACAAGAGAACACGCGAAGGAACAACACGACAACTTGTGAAATAGAAGAGAACCAACGCACAAGCACCGAGAAGACATGACTCGCATAGAATATTATTGAAAACAGAGTGATTTGCAGACTCACAAACATATGGTGTGGTGAGTAGAGGGACTCACGTGCATGGATCTGAGCAACAAATAAGATAGGGAATATTTCATGAATAAAATTGGAAGCTTTCCTAAGAGATTAGTGGTCACCCTGGAACAAAAAAGACCCATATCTAGACTAGAGCAATAGAGGGGCATAACTTGATACTTATAGGAAATAAACTAGCACTGGTAAGGGGAGGTCGTCAATGGATTGTGTAGCAGAGAAGGGAATCCCTTATGCAGATGAAATCCAATTGGGAAGGTGCCTGATAAACTCGTGGAGCTCTTGAGCTCGGTGGGAAGAGGACAACTTTTGTTGTTTCCAGTGGAGTGAAGGAGAGTAACCTTCATGAACCATTTCTTGATATGGTAGTCAGTTGAGTCAGTCCCCTGGTGGTATCATGACCTAGCACGAGGGTTGCATGTTGTAGAAAAGCACATTGCAACATAGCCTACGGTTGGGAGGAAAGGCATTTCTCCTTAGTCAGTTGGATAGTTAATTTCTTCATTGAACAGATAATATTTTTAGCTTAGTATGTCTATTGAATGCTTAATGGTGAAGACAATATTTTTGTTTCTTATGTGGTCAATGTGGTTAAATGAAAGAATGTTGAATTTTGTAGTAAAATGGATTAAAATGAACCGCCTTTCACTAGCAATTTGTTAACCATGAGTGAATGAATGAAAAGGGTGAACACATGTCGTATTCCTGTAATTTGTTGGCCCCTTAAATGGAAAACTTGCAAGATATAAATCTTCATTTGGGTGAGTGGGCAGAGTATCCCCGATTTCTAGAAATTTTCTTGTGTAGTTATAGGAACCCCTTTAACCTAGTGAATTCATTCTTTTGAATGGAAAATTTATAGGATGCAAAATCTTCAATTGGGTTTTGGAGTAGAAGTGCCCCTAGTTGGTTGTAGAGAAGATAAGTGTCCAATGGAGTCTGGCATAACCCTGATAACTAAGCCTGAAAAACATTAGAATGGTTAAGCCTTGGAGCAAGACTTTAAATCTAATGAAAACTCATATTCGAGCCAGGAAGATTGACAACCGTTGATTTGGCGAAGGAGGGAGATCTTGAGCGTTGGTTAGAAGGTAGGACCATCAACGTGTTTAAGTTACGAAGTTGTAATGGGACTCCGATGGCAGGATTAATTCTAGGTCATTGATATATTAGAAAGTAATCCAATGAGATCTGGTTCATAGGTGTCCAATACTTAACCAATAAGCTTATCAAAAGGTGGACGGTCAGGGAAGTTTGGAAAAAAGAGATAGGAAGAACCTCTGATGGAGAAGCCTAATGGAGGATTCCAATGGCGAGAGTGTCCAAGGACGCGGGGGTCGTCGATCTATTGGAAGGGATGTCTATGGATTCCTAGATGTTGGTTCTGGAATGTTCCAATTCTATAAAGAAGAATTAGAAGAAGAGAGGTGATGGTTAACTCACATGCAGTTATAGGACCCTGAACAAATCCTGATTATTAGATGGGACGTACTAAGCATCATTCGATCCATTGAAACAATTTCATCAGAGAGTGTTGATCGGAATGTTTTGCGATCACTCAAAGTGGTTGCATTATGATGGCAAATAACCTTCAGTCGATATGAACTATTGATTTGCAGGAAGGGTATCGAGTGTAATCTCAATCGTAGATCTGTCGAAGGCCCCACCTATTCATGTGACGAATAGGTGATGAAAGGGGTGTTAACCACTGAGTAGATCGAGGTGCCAATGCGATCGAGACCGTGATTTATGTCCCCAAGGACATTGGATCTATTAGAACGATCCATCGGAGAGGTGCCATCGGGATGGGAATGTGAGTCATGTAACCCGCTAGTTTGACAAGTAGAGAATCTGACTCATTGTCGACCATTGATCTGGTTGTGCAAAATGAACTTCAACTGTCTGATTGAGAATGCTTGGTTCTCGATCTTCGTAGTGGACCCTTGGAGCAATTTCGTCAGGAGTTGGTTGTTGAATGAATAAGATTCAACACAATTGGATGTTGTGATAAGAGAAGTTCTCACGTATATCATGACGAACATGAATTCATAAGGATCAAACCCAAGCCCTTAGTTTAAGTGAAAGAGATAATAAAACATCCCACTAGCCTAAGAATATTTAGGGGGGTTGGGTGCGTTACATCCTGAATCAATACACCTATGAATAACATGGCAGAATGCTCACCAGTGGAGTCATTCCCTTTGGAACCAAGAACCTCATGAGTCACGATAATGGGGCTCTACAACCCCCACAAACACTGCATTTGGTTTGAACTCATGACATATCGGAGCCCCATAGGACCGAAGGACACTGTTCAAACCATTCCACTGACATGCCTAAACAACTTATATGGATAAATCTTCCTTGTAATGTTGATGTTATGATGTATGACATTCGTAGGCGATTGCCTCGGTTGATATAAAGTACCATCCACATGAAAAAAAACTCGAGATACTCCATTCTATGATCTTTATCCTTACCAAAACAAAAACAACCACAACCATAGTTGGGATACAAGGCCTTTACAACCCCCACAAACACTTCATTTGGTTTGAACTTGTGACCTCCCGAAGGCCCAAAGGATCGAAGGAGGCTAGGCAAATTGTTCCACCTATATTCCTAAGCAACTTATATGGATAGACTTTCCTTGTAATGTTGATCTTATGGAATATGACATTCATAAGTGATGGCCCCGATTGATATAAAATACCATCCACATTAAAAAAACTCAAGATACTCTATTCCACATCTTTATCCTTACCAAAACAAAAACAACCAATAATTATAATATAGATAATAGGCCTTTAATTATAATATAGATAATAGGTTGGACAGTAGAATTCTACCTGCATTTCTTCGATCTAGTTGGGGCTGATCTCCTAGAGCTGGTGGAAGATTCCAGGCTCCGAGGTAAGGTATCTGGGACATTGAATTTGACCTTCTTCACTCTTATCCCGAAAGAAAATTTCTTGATTACATTTGGTGACTACAGACCGATATCACTCTGCAATCTTTGCTACAAGATAATTTCAAAAATCATCGCCAACAGAATCAAACCCATCCTCTCGAGGACACTGTTGGGTGAACAATTAGGTTTTTTAAAGGGTTGACAAATCCTAGATGCTATTGGCACTGCACAAGAGTGCTTGCACAACATTAACCTCAAGAATACAAGAGCACTCATCCTCAAGCACTCATCATAGATGCTATTGGCACTGCACAAGAGTGCTTGCACAACATTAACCTTAAATGGTAAATGGTGAATGGTAAATGGTGAATCCACGCAGAAGGTAGGCTATCAAGGATCAAAGTCTCATAGAATGTAAAGATCATGCATCTCCTATTTTTCGATCACGTACTCATAATGACCAATGAAAATCAACATGAATGGACGAAAATCAATGAAATATTGAAGCTATTATGTTGTGCCACAGGTTTACAGATCAACTGTTCAAAATTGACATTCCACTATGAAAATCTACAAGACCAACCATTGGAACAATTGAAGGACATCTTCTGATAAAGTTTCATCCACTTATCGCAAGGCTTCAAATACCTTGGATATTACATTAAAGCAAAACACTATAAGACTACAGATTGGGACTGGCTCGTAGCTAAGGTGGAGAAAAAATTGGACACTGGTGCAATAGATGGATCTCCTTAGGAGGTCGTTACACTCTTCTCAAAGTTGTCCTAGAAGGACAACCGGTGTACTGGATGGCCCTTGCAACTATACCTATCCCGGTTTTGGATAAACTAAGAAAACTTACATACAACTTCCTTTGGTCGAGAAACATAGACCATCACAAGTTGCAGCTCTGGAACTGGGAAACACTGACCAAACCAAAAAACAAGGACGGACGGGGGATCAAAAATATCTTCCAGTTCAATAAAGCACTGGCCACCAACTGCCTTTGGCGTGTTTTGACAAAAAAAGGCATATGGAGCACTATCAATAAGGACAAATACCTTGCATGCATCTCCGTTGCAACCTAGCTAGGGAATACAACAAACCCCACAAGGGAGGCCTCACAGATCTAGACGAACTTGGTAAAATCGGCTAATTGGGTAACACAATGGCTTTGCTGGAAGCTGAGTTCTGGTCACATTATTATACTTGGCAGGGACAGCATTTTAGGAATCGACCAAGCCTCTTACTTGTCTCCTCATATGATTACACTTCTAAATTCAAAACATATCAGATATCTCTTTCAATCCAGAATTTATAATGAATTTGGGACCCCAACTGACGGCTGGAAAAATGGTCTTGACCTGGAACTATGATCCAGATTATTTTCGGCACGAAATGAGAGCGGAGATATAATAAATAAATGCACATATATATCATGTATATCCAATAGTATATCAGAGATGCAACCATAAACACAAAGATATAGTAATACACGATTTCTATTAATGAAAGAAATGTACAGAGACTGTAAAAATACAGAGTGAAAGACTCGCTAGAATGGTGGCAGCTTATCTCTGAGAAGAGATGTTACGGCTACTCGCATTCATAAGAAGATGATTACAATGAGGCTCTGAAGGCCTTTTTAAAATAAAGCGGAATGCCAAAAACCATAGATATCCAAAAACCTAACCCTAGGAGATGAAGCGCCAAAAGTCATGTGGGCCCCGTTTGGGTAAGTGAGTACATCAACTTCCCAGGGTCGTAACTTTTGCATACGATCTTCGTTTTAGGCGTGTGATAGCTCGTTGGAAAGGTATTGTCGAGGAGATTCATTTTGGGGGCTCAATAATTCCTTTGACTATAATTGAGAACCTCAATCTCAAAAAACCTTTATTTCAGCCCTCAAAATGGCCCCGAAAGTTAAAAACTGCTAAAAATAGTAAATTGCCAAAATTGCCAGAAAATTGTTTTGAGCCAGTCGAAAAAGGTGGATGGTCACCGATATCCACCTGGATCAATCCTCCCTCCTTAGGAAGCAATGGTCTCCATTGCGTTGAGTTACCGGGGGAGGGGGAAAAGCGTTTGCTAAATCTGCATCTTGGTGAGTTGCTTGCCTTGTTGGAGACGTCGTGTTGCTCAGTTTGTGGAAGTTTGTCATGAACCTGTTGAGGTTGAGGTTGTTCAACAACTCGAGCTACATGAAGGGATGGTGTGAAAAAGGAATCTTTGCACTTTTTTGCAACCTTGTCAACCTCCTTCTGTTGGATAGAAGGTGCTTGGGGTGAGGTTGTAGTGGTTCCAATGTCCTTCTGTTCCCCTTTTGAACAGATTGTGAAGAAACTGAATTTTGCAGTATGATATACTACCTTGCGACACTTTTTTGGTGGAACAATAGTCAGAACTACCTCTGGTATTCTATAAATATGACCCCCCAAAGTAACAATGATATTGCGGGTTCGAGACTCATAAACAGCATGGCACTTCCACATATATGGTTGGCCTAAGAGAACATCACAGACATCCAGTGGGGCAACATCAGATAATACCTCATCCTTGAAGGGCTGGGTGTCGTATGACAATTGACACTACTGGTTGACATGAAGATGTCGTCCTTGGCAAAGCCACCCAATGTTGTACGGCTGCGGGTGTGGTATTATCGGCAATCCCAACTTTTTGACGACCTCTGCTGAGATGAGGTTCTTTCGACTTCCGCTATCAACAATAAAATGCAGTGGGGTCCCCTTCACCCACATTTGTGAATGAAAAATGTGCTCCCCCTCTTCAGGATCTGTTGGTTCTTCTGGTTGAATTGTTGCGGTCGCAACAATAGCAATGGGGTCCGCGTCAATGATCTGTCCTTTACCATTATTTTCAGAATCAGATTCTGAATCAGGGTTGGTCTCTTTGTCTTTGATCTCGGCCACCAATGACTATTTTGAGTGACATTCATCGGTGTTGTGCCAGGGGCTTTTGTGGAACTCGCACCATTTTCCGATGTCCTTCTTTGTCTTCCCGTGACCCTTCTTTTGCTGTGTCTTGGACTGGTTTTTGGGAGACTGTTTGTTAGGGACGTCTTTGTCATACTTTGGTTGTTGCGGATTTGTAGACCCAATCTCCCATTTGTTCTGGTGCTTAAATTTCTGTTCAATTTTAACAGCATATCGATAAGCAGCACCGAGTGATGAGATGTCCAGAAAATCCATTTCAGTGTAGATGTATCTGTGTAGAGCCCCACGGTATTTCAAAACCAAATGTCACTCAGAGTCTTTGATACCCAGCTTGGTGTCCAAGGTATGGAAGGTATTGGTGAACTCCAGAACTTCTTGGCCCCTCTCTTGCCGCAGTGTGGTCCATCTCATGTACTGGTATTCATAGTTGCCAACAAGGTAATACTGTTCCTTTACCGCATCCACAAAAAAATCCCAAGTGGGATCGGCCCCATATATTCAAGACTCCTATGTGGAACTTTGCTCCCAATAAGTTTCCTGCCAATGTTTGACATGAGGGAGAGATTTAAGGACTGCGAAGGTCATCTTTTCTTTGTCGGAAAAATTGTGGACAGAGAAATAACCTTCTAGCAGAGTTAACCATTTTTCTAGGGCTTCTGCATCTATCTGTCCTTCAAATACAGAAATATCAAAATTAACTTGTACCTTGAAAGGTGAGGTGCCTCCAAAATGACTGCTTGATGAAGATGCGCCTGATTCTATCGGCAGGCGTTGAAGGATGTGGGAAAAATTCTCCATCATTTCGTCCCTCTATCGCGTGAGAGCTTGCTCAAGCAATAGATTGATAGGATCGCCTGCTCCGTCGTTTTTCTTTTCTTCCACCATTGAGGGTTTCTTGGGTGTATGAGAACGATTCTCTTCAAGAGAGACAAGCTCGAGACCCAACTTTCTATACTCGGATCTCGTCGGGGACATGCACTGAAAAAATGATCAAGAGTAGCCTGCTCTGATACCACTGATCTGGATTATTTTGGGCACAAAATGAGAGCGGAGATATAATAAATAAATGCACATAGATATTGCGTATATCCAATAGTATATCAAAGATGCAACCATAAATAAAAAGATACAGTAATACGCGATTTCTATTAATGAAAGAAACATACAGAGACTGTAAAAATACAGAGTGAAAGACTCGCTAGAATCGTGGCAGCTTATCTCTGAGAAGAGATGTGACGGCTACTCGCATTTGTAAGAAGATGATTACAATGAGGCTCTGAAGGCCTTTTAAAAATAAACCAGAATGCCAAAAACCCTAGACATCAAAAAACCTAACCCTAGGAGATGAAGCACCAAAAGTCATGTGGGCCCCGTTTGGGTAAGTGAGTACATCAATTTCCCATGGTCGTAACTTTTGCATACGATCTTCGTTTTAGGCGTGTGATAGATCGTTGGAAAGGTATTGTCGAGGAGATTCATTTTGGTAGCTCAATCATGCCTTCATCTATCATTGAGAACCTCGATCTCGAAAAACATTCATTTCGGCCCTCAAAATCACTGCGGAAGTTAAAAACTGCTAAAAATAGTAAATTGCAAACATTGCCAGAAAACTGTTTTGAGCCAGTCGAAAAAGGTGGGCAGCCGCTGATATCCACCTGGATCAATCCTCCCTCCGTAGGAAGCAATGGTATCCATTGCGTTGAGTTCCCGGGGGAGGGGGAAAAGCATTTCTTGAATCTGCATCTTGGTGAGTTGTTTGCCTTGTTGGAGACGTCGCGCTCCTTAGTTTGTGGAAGTCTGCCACGAACCTGTTGTGGCTGAGGTTGTTCAACAAGTCGAGCTGCATGAGGGGACGGTGTGAAAAAGGAATCTTTGCGCTTTGTTTCAACCTTGTCAACCTCCTTCTGTTGGATAGAATGTGCCTGGGGCGAGGTTGTAGTGGTTCCAATGTCCTTATGTTCCCCTTTTGAACAAATTGTGAAGAAGCTTAATTTTGCAGTATGAGATACTACCTTGCGACACTTTTTTGGTGGAACAATAGTTGAAACTACCTCTGGTATTCTATAGAGATGACCCCCCAAAGTAACAATGACATTGCGGGGTTGAGACTCATAAAGAACATGGTGCTTCCACATATATGGTTCGCCCAAGAGAACATCATAGACATCCAGTGGGACAACATCACATAATACCTTATCCTTGAAGGGCCGGATGCCGTATGACAATCGACACTGCTGGCTGACATGAAGATCTTGTCCTTGGCGGAGCCACCAGATGTTGTATGGCTGCGGGTGTGGTGTTGTCGACATTCCCAACTGTTTGACGACCTCTGCCGAGATGAG
>JASDQU010438504.1:0-10861 GCA_032191745.1 Picea mariana
ACTCGAACCAGTCAAGCCTTTGCAAGATCAGTAGTGCTGAGCCTGAAAAAAACCCATCGGGGATGAGAATAAAGATGATGGAGTAGGATATCATTTTAAAATGTTGCTCGAGGAATCCCTAACACGATAAAGGAATGAAATGATTGACAAATTTTCACAGATCCTTCGACGACTGCCCATAGGAGACACATCTTCATCAAGCGGCCATGCAACCCCCTTCAAGGTACAAGTAAATTTTGATATTCCATTATTTGAAGAATTGATAGATGTGGATGTTGTAGATAAATGACTAAATTTGATTGAATGGTATTTTTCGGTCCACAATTTTTCTGATAGGGAAAAGATTACTTTTTCACTCCTCAAGGCCACCACCCATTTTAAGGACTGGTGGGATACTTACTCTGAGCAAAGGGCCATAAAAGAATCTGAAATATTTGCAGTCTCCCCCAAATGTGATTCCTTCAGGGATTCCATTAAAGAACAATACTACCCTGTTGGATGCTACGAGGACCAATACATAGGATGGACCACACTACGTCAGGAAAGGGACCAAACAATAACATATTTCAGCAATATTTTCCATACCCTGCACACCAAATTGTGTATTAAAGAGTCTAAACGACATAATACTATAGATATATGAAAAAACACATTCAAACAGAAATGAAGTTTCTGGACATCGCATCATTAGGTGCAACTTATAGATATGTTGTCAAGATCTAGTAGAAATTTAAGCAAAAGAGGCAAGAGTTGGTATGTACAAACTCCTCATAGCCGAATCAGGGAAAAGGCAGCCCCAACCCAAAAAACAAGGGACAAAGAAAATATGGCCACTCTCAGGAAAACTAGTTCAATCCACAACACAAGAAGGGTAATGAGAAGTCAAAGAAGGACATGGGAAAGTGGTGTGAATACCATAAAATCCCTTGGCATAACATCGAGGAATGTCTCTCTAAGAAGTCAGTGGTGGTCAAGATGAAAGCTTCCGAGTCAGAGGTAGGTTCTGACTCTGAATTGAATCTAGAAGGAGGGAAGTGGATTATCGATGTCGAACCTAGTGCCATTGTCACTACCACTAAATTCCAGCCAAGTGAACCATAAGAACCAGAGGATGGGGAACGCCTCTTTCACTCACAAATGTGGGTAAATGGGGCTTCGCTTCATTTCATTGTTGATAGCAGTAGTTAGAAGAACCTAATATAAACAGAGGTCGTCAAGCGACTGGACCTACCAATAACACCACACCCACATCCCTACACCATCGTTTGTCTTCGCCAAGGAAGATCTCTCCGCATCATCCAACAGTGTCGTCTGCCCTATGTCATCACGCCCTTAAAATATGAGGTATTGTGTGATATTTATCCCCTTGAAGTTTGTGATGTTCTCTTAGGAAAACCATATTTGTGGAAGCGAAATGCTATGTATGAATCTAGACCCTGCAGTTTTATTATTACTTTAGGTAGACAATTGTACAGGATACCAGAGGTAGCGCCGCCTACCATTATTCCTTTAATATCTGCTAAGCAATGCAGTAAGGTCATTTCACATACTGGTAAGTTCATCTTCTTTGTGGTCCATTCTCATAGTAAAAAGAAGGTCACTGCCACATCCATGTCCTCTACATAGAGCCTCTCTTTGCAGTAGAAGCAAGTGGATGGGATCATGGAAGAGTACATAGACAACTTCTCCTCACCCACAAAGGTACTGACACACTACCAAGTCAAGAATCCAATTGATATAACCCCCGATGCACATATTCCTAATGGACTAGTCTATCATCGCTCATCGACGGAAAATTATGAAATCAAGCATTATATCCAAGAGCTGCTTCAAAAGGGGAACATCAGACCTGACTCCTCCCCTTACGGAAGCCTAATTGTACTGGTTGTTGGTCCCTTTGGTTTTGAGAAGGAATCATGCAAGTTTTGACTAAGCATGAGTTGTGCAAAATCCATCAGAGTCCAGGAGAAAGAGAAACATAAAGCAGTTGCAGAAGTTAGCGCAACGCCAGTGAAGCAACAAACAATTGCAACAGAACAAGAAAGCGTGCAAGTTGAAAAGGAAGACACAACCCAGCTATATATAGGGCTGAACATAATTGTAAAAGGGTTGGTTGGTTGGTTCTCTCATCAGTTGGTTTATTAGTTCATGATTTGGTTAGTTGGACTGAGTTGAGTCAGGTTGGTCAGAGTCACCAGGTTTTGGGATTAGTTGTTGATAATTGTTGTAAGTCGAAGGAAGACAATTCTGAGTTTGTAATGAATTGGACCTATTATTTGGAGAATTAGAGCTCTGTGGCATGAGTCCAGAGCCAAGAGTCTGTACTAAGCCTTTCTATGTAATTCTAAGTCTGTAATGAGAGAAAGATCCTAAAGATAATAGGAAGTATGACAAAATTTCAAATTATGTTGCGTCTTTGTATGTTTACTTATGCATTACAGTATTTCCTTATAACTTATGAGTTCTTTTTGATGGTTCAACATTTAAATGCTTGATCGCAACTTAAGTAAGTTTGATTCATGCATTTATGTGTTTCAGATCTGTTAATGTCTCTTGCGCAAGAACAAGAATGAGTTTTGACTGCTCTATGGATCCTCTTTAGTCTTTTCCCTACCCTTCCCTATCTATCTGTCTCAGCAATGCTTCGGGTGAGACTTCTTCTCTTCGGAGGAGATGAAAATGCCAGTGCTCTAGACTACATGGTACCTTTTGTTGGTAACTTGAGAAGGACCCTGGTCTGATCAAATTCACACCAACAAAATGGTTCCATTGCCGGGACCTGTGTTAAAAGGGAACCTGTAGGGAGAATGCTGCCGCCTATCCATAGATATGGCATCGATCAATGGTGGGAAAGGAGCTGTGATGCCTTCATATGGAAATAAGAGGAACTAAGGAGAAAATTAGTGGAAAACAATCGTGAAGCAATCTTTTACTTAGAAAGATCGAGCAACCAGTATGAGATTTTCTGGGTTAAATTCCTGAAGAATTTTTTCATTGGATAAAGAGGCTCCAAGAATCTCCAGAGTTCCAGGGACGAGCCAAGAAGATCTGTGTGTGGGATACCAAAAATTTAGTATCACTCCAGAGGCTGGATTGCGCAGTTACATGGGCTGTGGATTTCTGGGTTAGCACCACGCTAAAGGGATACATAATCGAATTTGTAGCTGAGAACCATCGGTCTTTTTCGCGGGCAGATGAAATTTTCAAGAAAGACACAAGGGGAAGACTGTTGAGAGAAATCCTCCTGTGGATTAAGGTTTTCTTGATGGAGGAAGGGATGTTGATTATGTCCCCAACTGAGATGCCAGCGTAAACACCCTCGCTTAGGGTAGGGCGAGACGGGGTGAGAGTCATGGCATGAGAGAGAGGAAGGATTCTTTCACAAATGGAGGGGAAACAACAAGAAATGGACTCAAGGGATGAGCTAGCCTTGAAGAGAGCTACCATAGTTAAGAAGTGGTGGCATGAAAAGATCAAGAAAGCCGCAAGATAGTCCGAAAAGTTGAGGAAAGAAGGCAGATCAGGAGAAGTGAGGAAAGACAGATGGAAGAACTACAGAAGATGAGAAGACAGGAACAAATGACCAGTCAAAGATTAAATGAGAGAGAAGCAAGGAGGGAAAGAATTCCCCAAGAAGTGGGACGAGAAGGAGAAGGTAAAGATGTAAGCGAGGAGGAAGCCGACATGAATCTTGGAGGAGAAAGAGAAGATTTAGCCTCGATAACAGAAGAGATCAGGAATCTGGCCGAAGTGATCATCCCAGTGGAAGCTAATGAGACCCCCCAGATCAAAGAAAACTGCCCTGAAGTCAGTGGCGCCAGCCCTGAATCACCCATACCTGAAGTGTCTTATATACAAGCAGTAAGTTCGATACTACCTTCTCATTCTAGTTCTGTTCCAATACAATTAGTTAGTCAGTCACAACCAGGAAGTGCGGGTACAGGGAGGATATTGGGATCCCTCAGTAGATCAAAAGAAGAACCATTAGGGTTCACATTGATATGAACAATATGATCAACAATGGCCAACCATGCGGGAGGTTTGATTGTTTGATACCCAAAATTTTGGGGTAAGGGAGATAAATATGTTGAGCAACACTGGTTCCTGTGAGAAGCAATCTGGAGATCCAGAGGGACTCCAAATGCGAATAAGCTGGTCAAGTTCCAGAATACCTTGAGAGGTCATGCTCTCAAGTAGTACATGAAGATCATTGAACCAGGAGTTCCAGGGATGCAAGGTCAATCGTTCACACTTGGCTAGGTATGGACGAGGTTTATAGCAGAATTCAAACTACCTCAGTCAGAACAATAGGCTCTGTCTGAGTTGCACGAGATCCAACAGAGGGAAGGTGAATCATCCTGGGAGTACAACCAAAAGTTTAAAGATGCTATAGGGAGGTTGGCATATCCAATACATGAATAACATCAAAGGTAGTGGTACATTCAGGGGTTGTTGCCTCTAACTTAGATTATGCTAAAACAACATCGGATAGCCATGTTAACAGACGCCTTGGAACAATCGATGAATATTGAAGCCATGGTGGGATACCCCGGGAGTCTGAGAGAAACCTGACCCCCAATAGATGCGAATCTGGTGCAACTACAAGGGCATATATTAGCACTGACAGAAAATATTCAGTAGCTGATGATATCCAGACTAGGACGACCACATGTTTGGTGCACTAGATGTTATACGAAAAACAAATGTATGAGAATGAGGGGAATGGGACCTCCTCAAAATCTAATGGTAACCCCACCAGGACCCACAGAAGGAGTTGCACAATTTTCTACAAACTCATCATTCCATAGCCCTACCCCATATCATGCTTTCCTAGGAGGCCAAGCAACACCGACAATAGAATATTGTGAGATCTGCCGAATCCATGGGCATGGGCGAAGACAGTGCCCCATCATGCAAAAATATTCAACAGTACCAAACATAGTACATTGCGAGTTATGTGCATCTACCACACATACTTCCAATCAATGTAGAGCATTGGATGCACTTGCAGACAATTTAGACCGAACAACATTCAGGGTGAATGAAAACCCTTAGGGACCAGGAAGAGGTTGAGGAGGTGGAGCTGGAGGAGATTTTAGAGGAGGAAGAACTGGAGGAAGAGGACCAAGAAGATGTTATAACTATGATGAACAAGGTCACTTGGCTAGAGATTGTCCTCATCTAAGGAGGCCATGGTGCTCTCACCACAGAACCAACGGACACACAACTGAAGACTACCCAGAGTTATTGCAAAGTGGGAAGACTGAGTACGAAAAAGAGGAAATAACCTTATCAATTCAAATATCAAGAGGATTTATAAGGGACAATTGCCCAACCTTAATATCGTCACTCGAGGAGGAGTGAAGACAGGAGTTGATGCTAATGCTCTACCTCAGATCCAGAAAGAAACACCTAAGGGAGACAGGTATGATCCCTTAAAGAAAAAGATGTTCTTTAAAGATGCCATAGAAGTATTCCAGAATATTCCTATTCATGAAATGCAAGAGAACCCCCCCAAGATGACTGTTTACCCTAATAGGGCACAAGTCCTTACTTCACCCCTAGCACCCAGAAACCCTGTAGTCATACTAAGACAGTCTGAGCAACCCCAGAACGCAGTTGACCTTTGGTTTCAATTATTCTCTAACATTCTAGGGAATGATCAACTAACAGAAAATTTGCGCAATGCAATGTACCTAGTCTTAGGGAATGAGGAACCCTTAGAAGCAAGGATAAGGGCTAATATTACTAAGAAGAGTACTCAGAGAGTGAAGCGAAGAAAAGTGCGAACAGGAAAAGAATTTCAACTGGTAGCCCAATTAGATGACTTCGAAATTAAGGACATCATGTTGGACCTAGGGTTAGATGTGAACATTTTTCCTAATAAGACTTGTGAAGCCTTAGAAAAACCGAGACTAACATATTCCCCAATTCAGTTAAGAATGGAAAACCAATACTGTATCTTTCCCATAGGAAGGCTGGAGAATGTGGAAATCGATGTAGCAGGAGTAAAAACAATAGTTGAATTTGAATTCATTGAGATCATGGAAGACAAAGACCCCTACCCTGCACTACTTGGCATCGATTGGGCCTATGAAAATTATGCAGTAATTGACTTAAAGAAAGATACCATGACTTTTGAAGATGAGGGAATCAAAGTAGTTCAACCTTTGGATCCATATGTAGGACCCAGGTACATAGAACCAATAGACAATAATATGGAGGGAGAAGACCTAGACCAGTTGTAAACTGTAATGGCGGGGACAAGAAATGATTATATAAACCCTATTGCTGATGGACCAGTAAGCTGGAGAAGTATACAGTCAGCAGATGAAGATTCATAACTAGATTTTGATAGTTGGAAACAAGGCTCGTACAAAATATTCTCAAGAAGATGCGCAACTGTCAGAATGACTAGATGGGTTGGGACCAAAGTTAGAGAACACCCAGTATACGATGTTACCTCATATCTAGACAATGTTTTGCAAAATATGGAAGAGAATGTGAGGGAATATCAAAGAATCTCCATACTATATGTATCCTTTTAGAAAACCCCTGCCAGATGGTGGGCCACCCATAAATCCGTACTCAGAACTTGGGATGAGGTGAAGTAAGCTATCAAGTACAAGTTCTGAAATAAGGAGCAGCTAGAATCAGAGATGTAGATGGAGCTCCAAGTTGCACAGCTGTTCAATGGAGAATCAGATCCTTGAATACACATAGAACAATGTGTGACACAGTGGCAGATTGCGGAGATACCTTCTCACGTCTGGGTTTAGGAATTTCCCCACTCTCTAGGCCCAATCCCAAAAGCTTGGTTCATATATGAGGAAACCAGAAGACAGACCAGTGACTGGAAGACACTAGAAGCTCAATTTTGCAAGGACTTCTCATTTAGCCCTACAAAATATTAAATAACTTCTTTTTACAACCAATAGTAATAAGATATCAAACTTTGTAGTGTGTCCCAAGCATACCCAAGAACTTCAGACTAAACTCCACTTACCCTCAACTGAAAGCCTATAGAATGCTATCAGATTAGCAAGGATTCATAAATCCTAGATGACTTAGAGGAACTGAGAAACCTACCCATCAAAGAGGCAGAGGGGAGCAGAGAAATCCAAAACACCATACCTAGCCAGACCGATAGTTCCTATAATCACCCATTAAAATTACGTAGACTCAACATAGGGACTGCAGAGCAACCCAAGATAGCTATGGTGGGATATTAGTGGGATGAGCAAAGCAATCAGGAAATACATAGTTTACTGAGGGAATATGAGGATTTGTTCCCAAAGACATTTTTAGAATTAAAGGGAATCAAAGGAGTCATCGAAGAAATGAAGATTGAGTTAAAACCAGGATGCAAGCCTGTCAGACATAGACCATACCGTCTTAACCCAAGAGTAAAAGAGAAAGTTAAGAAAGAGATTGATAAGATGTTAGAAGGAGGTTTCATTTTTGCGGTAGAATAAGCAGAGTGGCTCAGCCCGATAGTCATTCAAAAAAAGAAAGACATTGAGGATATTAGAGTCTGTGTGGACTACAAAAGCCTCAACTCTGCCTATGTGCATGACCCTTTACCAATGAGGTGCTAGAACAGGTTACGAGGAAGGAAGCATACTCATTCATAGATGGATTTTCAGGATACCATAAAGTCAGGATTGCTGAAGAAGACAAAAGAAAGACCACTTTCATTATAGAATGGGGATCTTTCGCATACAATGTGATGCCATTTGGCTTAAAGAACGCTCCTGTAGTTTTTTCTAGGATTGTGATAACAGCCTTTAGAGAATTTATTCACAAATTTATAGAATTCTATATGGATGATTGGACTATATATAGCCTACTTAAGGAACATGTAGCACTGCTAAGGCCAATGTTTGACAGATTCAGAGAATTGAAAATCTCATTAAATTTCAGAAAGTGTATCTTCTGTGTGCCACATGGAAATTTGTTGGGCCACATAGTCTGTTGAGAAGGAATATTGGTAGACCCATCCAAATTTGTGGTCATTATGAATATGACATCACCTACGAGTGCTAAACAGTTGTGCTCCACACTAGGACACACAGGTTACTACCGCAGGTTCATTCGAAGATATGCCAACATTACTGCACCTCTGGAAAACCTCCTGAAAAATGTTGAAACGTTATAATGGACTCATGAATGCGATAAAGCATTTGGGATACTTAAGGAGAAAATAATTAGAGCACTGATTCTGATATTACCAAACTAGCAGAAGGAATTTCACGTCCATGTAGATGCTTCCAGAATTTCCTTAGGAGCTATATTAACGCAACCTAGAGATGGAGCTATGGATCACCCTATCTATTTTGTGAGTCGAAAGATGTCACAAGCAGAACACAACTACACAACGACAGAAAAGGAAGTCTTAGCAATGATTTATGCTTTATAGAAATTTAGACATTATTTGTTAGGATATCATTTCAAATTCTTTACTGATCATTCTGCACTGAAATACCTAGTTAACAAACCTATGTTGAAAGGGTGAATTTGTAGATGGCTGCTATTATTTCAGGAATTTTCCTTTGAAGTCATCATCAAGCTGGGATGATGCAATGTCGGACCTGACCATTTATCCAGGCTAAAGTCAGGAGAAAGTGGTGGAGCAGTGGATGACCAGCTCCCAGATGCAGACTTGTTCAGGATTGAGGCCATACCGGAATATCTAGAGGACATAACAATCTTTCTCAGTACAGGGGCCTGTCCTGAAACATATTCTGAAACCCATAAATTCCATATGGTCGTTAAAGCAACAGATTACTAGCTGATCACCGTACAATTGTATAAACTGGGACTAGAAAACATCCTCAGACGATGCGTCCTGGATCATGAAAGGAAGGATATACTCTGGGAATTCCATAGTGGAATCACAAGAGGCCACGTAGGAGGAAAGGCCACGTCACAAAAATTTCTACATGTAGGACTTTGGTGGGCTACACTATTCAAGGATGAAAAAGTATATGCTATATCATGTGATGTTTGTCAATGGGTGGGCAAGCGATCTCCCCGAGATGAACTACCACTACAACCAGTTAGAGATCTACAGGCATTTGAGAAATGGGCAGTTGAATTCATTGGACCAATCAACCCCATAGCCAAACATTCAAAGGCTAGGTACATCATTACTGCGACTGACTACCTTACCCGTTGGGTAGAAGTAGTAGTGGTATAGGACTATTCGACATATACTGCTACTAGGTTCATTTTCGAGAATATCATCACCCGGTTCAGATGTCCCAGGAGCCTAACCAACGTTTAGGGAGCTCATTTCATTAGCAACACTATAGCAACACTTACAACATAATTTATGATCCAACATCGCAAGAGTAGTCCTTACCACCCACAGGCCAACAGAACAGTTGAAGCCTTTAACAAAATTCTTGAAAAGCGACTAACAAATATCTGTTGCACAAATTGGGAGGGCTGGGATGATAGATTTCCAACTGTACTATGGGCCTATAGGACCACTAGAAAGAAACTCCATAGATACACACCGTTCCAATTAGTCTATGGGAGAGAGGCAGTCGTGCCTGTAGAGTTCATCACTCCAAGCCTGTATATTGCACAACTCACACGTATGATAGAAGAGGAATTAGTGGCACAGAGACTTGCAAAGGTACAGGAACTCGAGGAAACCAAATTTATAGTAGACTTCCATCAATTGGTTGAAAAGGCAAGACAAAAATCTTAGCATGGCTGACACATTAAGACCAAGGTATTCACACAAGGGGACAAGGTGTTACTCTATGACAGCCGATACCAGAAGCATCCTGGCAAGATGCGTATGCATTGGTTGGGACCCTTCATAGTTGCGGAGATCCGACCCTCAGGAGCAGTTAGACTTGCACAACTGGATGGTGTGCTATGACCGGGATGGGTGAATGGCGCTCACTTTAATCCCTACCTATCTTAAACATGAGAGAGAAGGATAGTCACTCCAATCCAAAAGAGCTTGTACAATAGATAGATTTGAGTTTTGTTTTCTTTCTGAAATTTTGTAAATTCAGTTAATAAAGTCCATATGCGCAGTATTGTACCATAACACATAGTTCATTTGTTTTTTCTAAGTGTTGGTTGATATAGAACTAATGACTCAGCAATACAAGACCTGAACCATAAGAGAGTCCATTCATGATAGTCATTAAAGACGACCGAGACAACCTTTGTGGTCAGAGGGGCCATGAATCCAAATCCAATCTGAGTCATAGGCCACCCAAACCCAGTCTAGTCACAACCTTTATTTCCATTCTGGTAACCCGTCTAATGGTCGTTAAGCCATAAAGATGCATTGTGCCAAGATTCCATCGATGTTCGCGTCGGGACACCCACCCATCAAACATAAAGGTCTCAAATCGGCCATGTCCCTATTCCACTCAAATAAGTAAATACCAAGATCACCAATAGGATTTACCCTGATTAAACCGTCCCGTCGGACAACTCACACCCGGTTGTGTCCATACGGTCATGATGAGTAGCAATTACTGCTAAAAAAAAAACCTACCCGTTAAGCCAAGTATAAGGCTCTTAGAACTCAACCGAGAATGTATTGTTTCTAAAAATAGCATAGCCATTTCTGAACTTAGCAGTGCGAACCAGTTGGGACCATTGTAAAATCTGCATACGTAACCTTAGTTCTTACCTTGCACATAAGTGAGAATGCCGAGAGCCACAGCAAGCCGAAGCGCCATGACTAAAGAAGCAGTACCAGATGAGCCCTGCGACCCCCGAGTCGAGATCATGGGTGATCTCAAAGGGAAGGTAGAGCACGTAAAGCTCCTCGACCTTGAACTCAAGGATTCATCCTTATTCACATAGATGCACACAGACGTCTTTT